>JARYGA010054668.1:0-52466 GCA_030545235.1 Helianthus tuberosus | reverse complement strand
CTAGTTATTACTTTCATGTTTTCACATCATATACTTGCTATGTTTATTAGTACATTTATAGTACATGATCTCATTGCATTTTATGCTATGTATGCCCATTGTGTGCGTATTTAGTACATTGCCTTACATTACATGCTATGTATGCCCATTGTGTGCGTACTTAGTACATTGTTTTACATTACATTTTATGCTATGTATGCCCATTGTGTGCGTACTTAGTACATTGTTATACATTACACTTTATGCTATGTATGTCCTTTGTTGCATACTTAGTACGTTTGTTATTCATCACATGCTTACATTTTGGATACACATTACATGATTTACATTAGACATGAACATTTTACTTTGGTAGTTTGGTTTGAGTAAGTGATTAAGTAACGAGGCGTGTGTAATATGATACAAGCATGGTGGATACGCCGCTGGTACTTCCTATATATAAGTGTTTGTATGGTATTACATATCGTAGCGTTATTTGAATCATTTCAATTTGAGACATATAACATTTTATACAAATGACATACTTTTCACAAGACATTGTTTTACAAACAACTTATCTTATACAAACTCATTTTACATGGTTATTCATTTAACCATACATTATTCTCTTATTTATACATATCATCTGAACTTATTGTTTTTCAAACGATTTACAAAACAAATCAATTTACAAGGTTCATGACTAAACTTTATTAAACATTTTCTTAAACTTACAAGTCATGAATCATATTTTCACAAAACCTATGTATCTCACAGGCATTTTTATGCTGACGTACCTATTTTCACATGTGTTTTCAGGAGTTGATGCATAGGACTTATCGAGACATACTTAGGCGGACCTGTGCCTTAGTGACTTAAAACGAGACAAGAACTAGTTAATTTTTGTTATGTACTCTTCGTTTCTTGTTTAAAACAATGTAATTCTCTCATTTGATTAATAAAACGAAACTTTAATTTCCATGGTTGTGAAACAATTAATTCTGTAACAACACTCCCCGACGTTTCCGCTACGTCTTGTTGTTTTACGTGGTCGGGGTGTGACACTCTCTGATCTTGAGGTTGTTCTCATAAGTCCCGACATTGGCTCGTGTCGGTAAAAAGCCAGAATCCACATGGATCTCATCACAAACATATCATCGATCCATTTGTTTTCTGTGAGACCAAACTCAATCATCACCAACTTCCACTGTCTCTCGAATTCTTCGGGCTCAATCGAATCAGTCCATACAATGTCTCACATCCTCCTTTTAAACTCATTGTTATTGCACAACTCGTGTCCAACCTATGACAAATAAATGCTTTTTATATCAACCTATAACAAAAATATATAATATACAAAAAAATAACACTAACAGAAGATAATATAGCATACTATACTTTATCTGCCACTTTTTTCATTATGTGCCACATGCACAATCTGTGTTTGCTGACATGGAAAACCTCCTCAATAGCCTGTTTCATAGCAGGGTCTTGATCAGTCACTACAACCTTTGGCTGCTAACCAAATGACTTTAAAAATGAATTCAGAAGCCATTTATATGATTCAATGCTCTCCGATGCCAACAACCCAGCTCCAAATGTTACATTTCGACAGTGGTTGTCAATGCCAGTGAATGGGACAAACACCATCTTGTACCTACACAACACATGCGAAAATACGTTGAAAACATGCGAATTACAAAAAACCACATGCGAAAACAAAAGTATAACATGCGATATAGTCAACACCAATTTTACACATGCGATATACACAGCTCATGAAGACATATAACATGCGAAAATAGTAAAAAAAAACATGTTTGTCTTCAAACACTAACCTCTTTTTCTTGAAAGTTGCATCAAAGGATATCACATCCCCAAATTCCATATAGTTAAGCTTGCATAAACCATCAGCCCAGAACAAACCAGTTAAACGTTTGCCATCATCAACAGAATATTCAAACGAATAATCAGCTAAATACTGTTTTTTGTCAGTCATCCTATTAATCACCATGTCAGCATCATATTCTCCTATATAACTGTTAATTCGCTTCCTAAAATTTTTGCAATCATCAACCGTGGCACCAACGTTCTCGAAACCACCATAACGTTTCCTCATTATATGGAAAGCTTTGACAGGACCAAGGTTTAAAGTGCCTAGTTCCCATACCATCTCCTCCTGGACATCTGACAATTGTCTGTAAGCTGGCAACATGTGAATATCATCTTGGCATACAAACTTATGATTATGGCCATCAACAAATCTCTTTACTGTGTATAATCTACCATCCACAGTGCAAATCATAAGTTGAGCTTTGCATCCAGTTCTAATAGTCCCCCTGTTCCTTGTTTTGAATTGCTTTTTTGACTTCGAACGATCGTCAATACACAGTGGCTTATGTCCCTCTTTAGAACAAACAAAATACTTAGTTTTGATTATACCACCACTGTGTACTTCACCACCTTTCCGAATAGGAAAACCAGCTAACTTAGCATATGATTGGTAAAACGCATATGCTTGTTCAATAGAGATAAATTGCATTCCAACCACAGGTGTAGCTGATGCTTGAACCTCCGGAGTGTAAACCCTTTCATCTAAATGAATCAAATCATAAAAATCAAAAACATGCGAAATCTATGAAGAAAACATGCGAAATTGATGATTTTGATTAATCTGATTTATCTATGCGATTTAATATACCATAGCATGCGAAATACTTAAGGAAAAAAACATCAAATGCGAACTGAAAGACTAATAACATGCGAATTTGTACATGTTGCTTTCATGTCAAAAATATACTCAACATTCAAACTTCAAAAACAGTTACAAAAATGTAAAATCAGAGGAGCGATTAAACAAAAAACAGGTATACGAACAATTTAGAGATCTGAATTAACATAATTACCATTAAAACAATCGTTTAGAGCACTTGAACTTGCAATTGGATTTGAATTTGCAGATGGCGAATTTAAAACATCCTCAATAGAAACTTTCTGATATGCAGATAATCCGATCTCCCATATTCTATGTTCTTATTGTGCATATGTATGTTTCTTCTTGATGTTAACTTTTTTTTATTTCGCTCCTCTTGTCTATTTTTGTAAAGACACGTGTACGGGATTTCAGGAATTTGTTATGGGACCATACTCTATACCTAATATTATGACAATGAATAAAGATGTTGTGGGTATGCTAAGTTGTCAACAACCAAGAGGTTTCACTAAAAAGGAATATGTGACTTCTAGATACCAACATTATGTTGAGAAGGTTGGGGTCGATACTAAGTTGTCAACAACCAAGAGGGTTGATGTTCTTACTACACTTAGGTATATTGTTTGTAATGGAGCAAGGAAACCCAATTGCCAAAATGTTGATTCAATGATTGTGAAGTCAATTTTCAGTTACCTCGTAGCACTAATTACAAGGTTAAAAACTGTAAAGCTAAAATAAAAGTGGAAATTGCTAAGGGTTCCCTGCTTTACACATGTGTAATTCTCATGTATTCTTATGTAATCATTCCTATACATGAGTAAATTGTTACTGCGACTAATTTGTATTTGTTTTACACATTTGCATTTGAATTACACGTGTGTAAATTGTTCAGTTTCCTTGTTTGTTTCTATTTTACATATGTTTAATTGTATTACATATGTGTAAATTGTTCACTATCACTTAAATGTTTCTGTTTTACACACTTGCATCTGAATTACACATGCGTAAACTATTCACTATCATTTCTTTGTTTCCATTTTACATATGTGTATTTGTATTACACATGTGTAGTTTTATTCAGTGTCACTAATTTGTTTATGTTTTACACATTTGCAGCTGAATTACACATGTGTAAACTGTGAATTAAACCAAGATAGTATTAAGCAAAAATAAAAAGTAATATATTAACCAACAAGTAGGATTTAAACCAAAATTGTATTATCCAAAAATCAAAAGAATTAATTTTTCCAACAAGTCATAATCCTTATGCGATAACCACGATAACATAAAAACAAAAGTTGTAATCCTTGATATATCCTAACCACGGTATGTAACATAGAAGCTTCACCTAGAGTTATCTCTGATTTAAATGTTGATGTCCCTCAGTCTGGATCAAGACCTACTACATCAGGGGATACAGTCTTCAGTAAAGACATAACCCTGCAAGCAAAAAGAAAATGGGCAGATTCAGCTACATCTTCAAAAATGCCAAAGATAGTGCAGGAAAAGACTCATGAAGGTGACACCATCCTTGTTTAAGAAATTGACAAAGATGTGATGATGTTCCCTGAAAATAACCTTAAGGAGTACTACTGGGCAGAAGGAGATGAAGTGGGCAGACCAGAAAGTCCAGTAAGTAGGGGCTTGAGGGAGGAAGACTTGAAAGAGATCCAGGAAGCATCCACTATTCTAATATTAATCCAATAATAAGAGTTTTGAAAGTGGATGAACAGAAGACTGTAGATGGTATTGGAGGACACTTTGTGCAAAACAAGTACACTCTTCTTAGAAAAGATGGGACTGAGCAGAAGATAACAGATGGAGATCGGGCAGACCAACTGCATCCACTGGATATTCTATTTCTGAAGAAAACATATGATGCTGACAAAGGCAACAACAAATATGTCAGAAGAGCACTAAAGAGCATATCAAAAGCAGGAGTAAAGATATTTGAAAGAATAGCTTTCACTGATTTTGATTTATGCATCAATTATGATTATGTTCATCAGAAAAAGGTCCACATCCCTCCACTAGACACATCAATCCCCGCAGAGCTGGAAAAATAAGTCAGAACTGGAGATATCATTGCACAAACAGGAATTAATGATAAGAAAATTCTCTGTGTTGTGTTCAGAGATATTAAAGGTAACAAAGCTCTCTTCAGAAGTATTGACATCTACAAATACTCCAACCAAACACTGAAGTTCATCAAGGACTGCATGTACAAAAAGCATAAGCAACTTCAAGAGAAGGGGAGAGATAAAGAAAAGGAGAGAAAAGAGATTGAACAAATGATTTATGAATTGGTGCAGGCCAGAATATGGTACAAAGGAATGTATGACATCTGCAAGAAGTTCATCAATTATAAGAAGCAGCTGAAGAAAGATGATCTGCACAAACGTCCAAAATTAGTTTAAAAACAATTTTAATTTTCATGTTAATTCTGTTTTGTAATCTGTTTTTAATAGAAGTATTTGTGATGTGCAAACTTTGTTTCCATTGTTTGGGAAATTTTCTTTAAAGTATGTTCATCTTTCATAAGGTAGTTTATTTTTCTTACAATACTTAGGGGGAAATTGTTAGGAAACTTTAATGTAAGTATTGAAGAAAAAGATGATCAACCTGATCATAAGCCGAAGATACAGTCAAGGAATATCACTAAAAAGGTGCCTACATGATAACGTGACAAGAAGAAATGAAATATACATCTTCAACTAAGTATCAGGAAGTGATCAAGACAAGAAGACAATCAGGCAAGACCATTCTGATGAATTCTGATGATCAGAATCTGGTAAGTCTGATCATTAGAATTTCTGATGATCAATTTCATCAGAATTCTGGTAAACTGGTCACCAAAAATTCTGGTGGACCAACTTGTCTTAAGAGATAAACCCTGACACAACTGAAAAGTAGCAAGTTGGCAATAACGATTCAATATATATGCCAAAAAGTCACTTTGTGCAGAGCAAGTGAATATTCAAACAAATGTTTATTCATTATCCAGACTCTCTATAAATAGATATGTCAACCCAGAAGGTTAAATGAGTTGAGCTAGGCATTTAATACACACACCACATACTCCATTACCCTTCACACATAATTCTTTAAGCATTCATTTTGTAACATCCAATAACTTTGTTTTACAAAGTCATTAATATACTTGAAAATTCTGTAAGTTGTTTCTTGAAAGTTTGATTTCTAGTTCCGCAAAATATTTTCCTATTTATTGAAATCTACTTGCCATATTAAGTCTTTGGGTATCACTATCTGGGATCAACACAGCGGGCTATCTCTAAACCGAGTACTCCTCCCATGAGGAATTTTTCGTTTCCTGAAATCCAGTGGTAATTCCTGTTGTACGCCTTCCTCTCTTTGCACATGTGGTGGCCCTCTTCTTTTTCTGCCCGCTGCACCTCTTGACGAACCTTCAGCTGACATCCTGTAAAATAATTCTGTTGGATCTGAGTTTGTTTCTGATTGTATTTTCGTTTGAAATTAAGATGGAAATGAAAGAGTTGTGCAGCGGAATTAATATGAAAACAAACTTTGCATACAATCAAACGAGAGTATTGCTTTGATCAAGACATTTTCAACAAGGAACCGAATGATTGAATTAACTTTCAACAACGATTACAAGTAATGCTTGAATACAAACTCCCCCTCAGCCAGAGCTCAACGTTTGTTCGTGCAAAGAAGACGGTATTGCAAGAGCTAATAGAACAGTACAAAGTACTGAACTATTTATAGGCACTAGCAAACCACTGAGCATCTTAGCTGACGTCACCGTGAAAGTGACATCTAACCTCCTAACAAACTCTAACCTCTGATCTATACAAACACTGATGTACTAACTACTGCTATTATATTTCATTACATAAAAGACACTTAAACAGCTGCTGCATCCTTCCACTGCTGTGAACCCAGCAGTGCTTGTCCGGATCAGCAGTACTAAACACAAGGCAGTAGATTGAATCAGCAGAGCTTTGGTCTTCCATCAGTCTTTGACATTTGGCAGTAGATGCAAGCCAGCAGTTGTAGGTCAGCACTTAGTAAGATCAGCAGATAGGAGGTCAGCAGATATGAAACCACTTTCAAGGGGAGAGATTTGTATGTAAACATCTGCTTATTCTGGATCCACTGCTCTGATCCAGTTTTGGCTTTAATTATCTGTTCCTCTGATAGGGTTCAATCCCAACAATCTCCCCCTGGAACAGATAATACCAAAACTCTTCATTATTGTGAAAATCTTTATTGCCTCATCAACAGTTCCCTTATCTGACCTTTAAATTGTAGTTCAAAGTCTAGGGCATCTGTGTCTTCATCATCCCTGCCAAGTGGAAGATCAAGGAGATCCTGCAAATCTTCAAGACTCGGGCCAAGAGCTTGTTCCCTTGATATTTTCTCCACTTCTCCACCAGACCTGAGCAAAGTCAATACGCAGGTCTGTTTGTCAGTTTCCCACTTTTGTATTTTTGAGCCTGGTGGGTTTCTTGGGAGATGTTTATTTGCAGAAGTATTTGGTGAGGCTGGCCTATTCATAACTGGCTGAGCAGCAGTTGCAGATTGTTCCAATTCAAGATCTTCTTTTATCATTACTTTCGTGCCTGCTTTTACAATGGCATCTCCAGCTAATAGATCTTGAATTGTTTCAGTACTCAACTGGTTTTTGCTCCTTCTTTTTTAGATGGCAGCACCAGCTGGAGCAGTGGTTCTTTTGATTTGCAGCTTTGGTGGTCTTTTTGAGACCTCTGCTTTGGAATAGTCAGGCTTTTGTGGAACTCTTGGATCTTTCTTTCTAAGTTCCTCTAAGCTTTTATAGGTTTCCCTGACTCTATCCTCTCCCCACTTTGACACTGAATTCTTTGAACCATAATCAGCTGCAATCAGCTCCTCTTTCATTCTCCTCAACTCTAACATCTTCTCAGCTTCAAATTGTTTAAACTTTTCAGGAGGAGTCTGCTTGACCTTATTTTTAATCATTCCTTGAATCCTGGCTGCTTCTTTTTCAAGCTCAGGAATGGTCCAGTTTTTGTACATGTGTTTCTCCCCCTTGTATTTCTTGTAGGTCATGATGTTCTCAATGTAGTCTTTTCTCAAGGACTCATCTGCCTTTTCTGAAATTTGCTGACATACATTTTTAGCAAATCGCTCCATAGCATTGACCTGTGAAAGTAAAAACTGATAGTTTTGTTGAAATTCTCTATCAGATTTCCCTTTTCTGTTTTTTATTGCAATATCCTCTGCTTGTTTGGCCTTGAGTTTCAAGTATTCTTCAATATTGTTAGGCCTGGGATATCCTGCAATTGATGGCAAACTCCTTTTGGCTGGGTCATCCTCATAGTAAAAGGATTTTATTTCTTCCCTAACTGCAATGAGTTCTAGAGGAAATGAGACACCAGCAGGAGGTAGTGGTTTTAATATTTGAGCTGAAGAGAGAGGTATGGGTTTTGGAATAGTGACAAGTGATAGGGATTTTGAAGATGTTGGTGGTGGTGAAAGTGAATCATCATCTGATATATAAATCCTTCTCCTTTTTGTTTTAGAAGAAGCAGATGATGTTTTGGGTGGATCAGTGGTGGTAGATTGTATGGTAGTGGTTTGTGATTGACTAACAACTGTTGTCTTCTGCTTTTTGTCAGCAGGTGAAAGTGGTGGTGAAACTGTTTTTGATGGTGACAGTGGTGGTAAAATAGTGGTTGTGGTGTGTGTTGAGGTGGTGTGTGTTGAAGAGAGAACAGATGTTGAAACCACTGAGGTACCAGCAGTAGTTGATACAGCAGGAGTTACAACAACTGTTTGGATGGAGGTTTGATGCTGATGACTTTTGTATGGTGGTTTTGGAATATGCTTTGGAATTCTGGATGAGGTGGACTTAGGCTTCCATTTTGTCTTAGGATTTTTAGTATCCTTTGAACCAGAACAACCCTGCTCATACAGCTCCATGAAAGCTCTTTTCTCCTCATTCCACCTTGAAATATCCTTTGCCATTCTATCTCTTTTTACACTTGCTACTCCTTCATCAAGTGCTTCTTGAGTAGCATCAACCTTTTTACTACCATCTGGCACAGGAATTTTTCTGGTCATAGCATCCCTTTCAGGTTCAATGTACAGACCATCATCTATTCCTTTCTTCTTCCACTCCTGAATTTTCTCCCCCTTTTTGGCATTATCGTCTGGGAGTTGATCAATGAAAAGTACTGTTGGAGGAGCAGTGCCAGTAGTGTGCAGGATCTGAGTTTTGAGAACCTTTAGATCAGCCTGAGTGTTCTTGAACCTTGACTCCATTGCATTTCTCAGCTGTTGGACATGTTTTTCATGTTGCTGATCTGCTAATTGTGCTTGTTGATGGAGAAAAGGTTGAAACAGATTCCAGAGCTCATTTGTAGCAGGTGCCCTTTGTGGAGCAGGTGCTTGAGATGGAACAGCAGTTGATTGTACCTTTTGTACTTGTAACACCTGTTGTAGCATATCTTTGAGTTCCGCAACAGAGTTATCAAGCTTTTCAATACGATCCGTCAATTTCTGGTACTTTAAATCATCACCCAAGTTAATGGGATCATCTGATTTCCCACTAACAGTGGTTTTATCAGTAGTTGATGTAGGGAGTATACTCCAAACATTAACCACTGATGCCCCTTTTTCTTGGTACTAGGGTCTTCTTCCTTTAACACTTGACAACCTTTTGATGTTGCCAATAGGATAAATAAATCCACTGGTGGTTGGCAGAGGTGCTATAAAAGGAATTGCCTCCAAGGAAGTCTTATTGATGTAACCACTGTCCAACTGTAAACCAATGGGTTCAACAGTTGTAGTGGCTGCTTCACTTGGACTACCACCAAGAGTTACTTGTAACTCAAGGGGTCTAACCTCCTCAGGATGTGTTGGTGGGTTAGCAAAGATTGAGACATCAGACCCAGTCAGTTGTTGAGGTATATTCTCATTGATAGGTGATTGAGAAGGACTGGTTAATGCCTGGTTCAAATCAATTGCATCCAACAGCAGTTTAGTTGGTGGGGGAATTGTGGATGTGAAGGGTGGTGAAGAAAGTGGATTTGCCCCGGGTATTGAGCTGTGGATGATAGAAACGAGTGTTTCCAGAGCATCATGATGTGGAGACCCTATTTGTACAACCTGTTCTTTTTGTGAAGAAGCAGGAGGAGTTTCGGTTATAGGTTGAGATATTTGTACCAACTGCTGTGAGGAAGTAGCAGCAGTGGTTTCTTGTGACATTTGTGTTGTCACAGGCAGGGGCTCTGGTATCTCATCCTCCAGAGTTGCCTTTTTGATGGGTTTTGGGGGGTTTTTGAGTTTTTCTTTTTGGCTTTTTGGAGATATTAGGTGTGGGTTTCAAAGCAGTTGTGCTGCTGCTTTGATCACCTTGAGCAGTGGGCTCAGCAGCAGATACCCGAGGAGCAGTTGTAACTGCTAAAATCTGCTCAGGCACCTCTGCTTGTGTTTTGCAAGGTGCTAGCATTCTTGAAAAAGTTTCAGTTGTTAAACTGTTTATTTGAGTAGAATCACCTTGGTTTATTACAGCTAAATCATCCTTACTGAATTTCTTTGCAAAATAGTAACTTAAAAACCTTGGAAACAGTAAGAATGATTTTGTTTCAACATTATTAACCAAATCTTTAAAATTTTCCCGAGAATAGTTAAAATTTTCTCCTTGAAGAATTGCATATCCCAGATTTTGAATCTTTAAAGGGATTTCATTGAAAGAAGTGGTTTTGTTTGAAACACATAGTAGGAGGGTATGAAATAAAAATCTGGTTGCAGAAGGAAAATAACCTTTTTGTAAGGTAAGTTTCTTCATCAATGTGGCTTCATACCCTCTCTCAATGAAGTCAGTTTGTAACTCGTTTTTAGTGAAAGAAATTTTACCTTCCCGATCACCGAGTTGAAAGACCTCTGAAATGGATTGTGGCGTGATTTGGACAACTTTACCCTTTATAGAAGAGTTTATGGTGGTTGCAGTGTCTCCTTGTTTTTCAAGGGTTGCATTCTTCCAGAACTCTCTTTGGGTCGCCAAATAGATTGGTGCATCGGCGGTGAACAAAGTTTTGTACTTTGATTTTGCCATAATGTCAATGATGGAATCGAAAACTTTGGTGGTTCCTGGTTTTGTGAGAAGACCCAGGAGATTGTGAGATGGTTTATATGGAATTTCAGTGGAGATTGCCTTTTGAGAGGCTGTTTTCGATGATGATTTGGATGAGGGTTTTGAAGATGACTTAGATTTTGTCATTTTGAAGATGAATGATCGAAGAAATTTGTGAAAGATGAGATGAAAAACTGCTTTGAGAAGATAATTTTTAGGAATTCAATTCGACAGTAAAACCCTGTTTTGGTGGTGAGTGGGGGATTTTATAGGGAAGGAAGTGAATGCTGACATGGCAGCCGTTACAAAAGGTATGACCAATATGTACTGCCCACGTGACAACCCCTGGTGAAAGTGAAGGACAGTACTTTTATGAAAGTGACTGATGAAGGCAGTGGTAGTAGAGCAGTGGATGATTTTCACTATCAGTGGATAATATATCAGTGGATAAGACACTGCTTTTGAACAACAGAGTTTATCAAAGGAATGAGAGAACAGGGGTTGACTTTCAGCAGTGGACAGACTTTTGAAGTATAGCAGACTTTTGAACAATCAGTGGTTAATGGCAGACTTTTAAGGATTTTAATGAAAATTTCATTTTTAGCTATTTTTAAGGATGGATTTTTGATTTTCTGAAAACATTTTGTTGCTTTTATTCATAGAAAAACAAGATGTTGCTTGTTATTCCATGTTTAGCATCCCAATCCTAGAGACCAAGCTTTCAAAAGTGGCTGTATCAAGTGCTTTTGTGAGCACATCTGCCAGCTGGTCTTTAGTTGGGACATGATGCAGAGAAATCAAACCTTTTTCATAGCAATCCCTCACAAAGTGATGTCTGATGTCGATGTGTTTGGTGGTAGAGTGAGAAACTGGATTTTTGATGATATTTTCTACTGCCTGGCTGTCCAACATGAGTGGTGTCTTTAAGGCAGTGATACCAAAATCCAGCAACTGATTTTGAAGCCACAGGAGTTGGGCTGTACAGCTTGCAGCAGCAATGTATTCAGCTTCAGCAGTGGATGTTGAAACAGCTGCTTGCTTTTTGCTTTGTCATGAAACTAAGCAATCACCTAGAAACTGGCACCCTCCTGATGTGGACTTCCTTGTGGTGTGACATCCAGCAAAGTCATTGTCTGAAAAACCTGAAAGCTTGATGTTCCCATTAGCTGGATACCAGATACCAAGTGTGGGAGCACCTTTTATGTATCTGAAGATCCTTTTTACAGCAATGAGATTTGATTTTCTGGGAGCTGATTGACTTCTTGCACAGACACATGTTGCAAACATGATGTCTGGTCTAGATGCAGTTAGGTACAGTAAAGACCCAATCATGCTTCTATAAAGTGTTTGGTCAATCAGCTCATCTTTTTCATCAGACATGACCAGCTTATTTGTTGCCATGGGTGTGCTGCATGGTTTACAATCATTCATACCAAATTTGGTTAAAAGGTCTTTAGCATATTTGCTTTGATGAATGAAAGTTCCATTTTGCATTTGCTGTACTTGGAGACCAAGAAAGCATTGCAGCTCACCCATTGCACTCATTTCAAACTCAGCTGTCATGAGTTCTCTAAACTCTTCACACATTGAGTTACATGTGCTTCCAAAAATAATGTCATCCACATAAATCTGGACAATCATTAAATCCTTCCCTCTCCATTTTAAAAACAGTGTTTTATCAATGGTACCTCTTTTGAAACCATTTGAGAGTAGGAAGTTGGAAAGAGTTTCATACCAGGCCCTTGGTGCTTGTTTCAGGCCATACAAGGCTTTGTTTAGCCTGTAGACATGATCTGGATAAAATGGATCCTCAAAACCTGGAGGTTGACAAACATACACCTCTTCTTGAATTGTACCATAGAGGAAAGCACTTTTGATATCCATTTGAAACACCTTCATATTGTGGTTGACAGCAAAGGCCAGGAACAGTCTAATGGCTTCCAATCTTGCAACAGGGGCAAATGTTTCATCATAATCAATCCCCTCTTCCTGTCTGTAACCTTGAACCACAAGCCTGGCTTTATTCTTTACAACAATACCCCTTTCATCAGTTTTGTTCTTGAAGACCCACTTTGTGCCAATGGGACTAACCTCTTCTGGCAGTGGTAAAAGCTCCCATACTTGTTGTCTTTTAAACTGTTGGAGCTCCTCTTGCATGGCTTCTACCCAGCTGTTGTCTTTCAGTGCCTCTTGGTACTTGACTGGCTGATGGAGTGATAGAAAACCAGCAAAAAGACAAATGTTTTGGGTTTGGCTTCTTGTGAGCACCCCTTCATTTATGTTGCCAATGATTTGATCAGGTGGATGAGATCTCAAGAAGATTAAATCTCCTTGGTATGGTATGATGGCATTGGTTGGTGAAGGCTGCAAATGTGTATCATCTGAGCTAACCACTGCTGGGGACTTTGAGAATCCAGCAGTGGCTTCAAAAGGTGGTGGAATAGGAGGTAAAGAAGTGGACAACTGCTGACTTTTATCCACTGTTTGAGGACTTTTGTCAGCAGTGTTTGAGGATGTGGAAGCAGTGGTTGATGGGCTACTTTGGTCAACAACTGTTGAGGTAGCAGTGGTTGAGCTTTGACAACTGTTTTGAACAGCTGGTGCTTTTCCATTTGTGGCAGACCTTTGAGGGATGATGATTTCATACCCATAGTCTGGTGTTGTATCCTCCGATGGACCTGCACTGTTAGTCTTGACAGCAGTATTTTCAAAAGTGAATTTTTCAAGATCAAACAGATCTGCAGGATTTGCTGGGATTTTCATTGATGAAAGTTCATTGAACTTAACATTCAAAGTCTCCTCCACTGCCTTGGTCCGTGTATTGAACACTTTGTAGGCCTTGGCAGTGGTTGAGAATCCCAGATGATAACCACAATCAATTTTGGCTGCAAATTTTGAAATGGAATCTTTTAAGTTCAAAATAAAGCATGGGCAGCCAAACACCTTAAAATATGAGATCAGTGGTTTGATTTTATACAGAATTTTATAAGCAGTCTTTTTGTGCCTGGGGTTTATTAAAACTCTGTTCTGAACATAGCAAGCAGTGTTTACTGCCTCTGCCCAGAAAGTTAATGGCAAACCTGAATCTGCAAGCATGGTTCTGGCAGCCTCAATCAAAGTTCTGTTCTTCCTTTCCACTACCCCATTCTGCTCTGGTGTTCTAGGGATACTGTACTGCCTTACAATCCCTTTCTTCACACAGAAGGCATCCAACTCCTTATTTTTAAATATTGTGCCATTGTCACCCCTAAAGCTTTTCACTGGAAGGTCAAATTGCTTTTCAACCTGTGTCACAAAGTCTTGCAAAATGCCTGCAGTCTCATCTTTTGAGTTTAAAAAGAAAGTCCATGTAAACCTAGAAAAGTCATCAACAATAACCAAACAATATCTTTTCTTTTTGAGGCTCATGACTTGAACTGGGCCAAACAAATCCATGTGTAGCATTTGCAAACACTGGGTTGTTTTGGACTCTTCAATGGACTTGTAAGAACTTTTATGCTGTTTTCCTTTTAAACAGGAAATGCAATGTTCAGGTCATGAAAACAATTTTTGTGGTAGGCCTCTCACCAAACCATTTTTTGAAATTTCTGTGATTGTCTTAAGATTTGTGTGCCCCAGCCTTCTGTGCCAAAGTTCTGTCTCTTTGTTAGAGGCAGCTGAGAACAGACAGGCATCAGCTCTGGGACACTCTTTTGACATGTCAACAACATAAACATTGCCACTTCTTTGAGCAACAAGTTTAGTTTGACCAGTTTTGATTATTGCTTCAATCTTTTTGACCATTTCTGGTCCAACAATCCTACAACAGTCTTTTGTGAAGAATGACCCAAATCCCTTGTCACTCATTTAGGAGACACTCAGAAGGTTGAATTTTAGATTGTCTATTAGATTGACATTTTCAAATTTTACTTTTCCAGATTGCACTGTACTCTGACCCTAGAACTTTTCCTTTACTATTATTCCCAAAGGATATATCACCCCCTCCATGGATTTTAAAGTCTTTGAGGAGGGCTTTACATCCTGTCATGTGCCTGGAGCCTCCACTATCTACATACCAAAGACTATCAAAGCATGCAGAAGCTCCCTGCACATGAAGTAAAAGGATTAGTTCATTAGGGTCTCCAAAGCCAGCAGGGCTTTGGATGGGGTCTCAACAGTGTCTGGGATGGATGCAGAATGATGGACAGTGGTTAGGTCAGGGGTTTGAACTATTTTAGGACAGTGTTTCTCTAACCACTGTTGTGGGTCCTGACCAATCATCTGATGGTAACCAAACGGATGCCTGTTCACTCTGGGTTTAGAGGGCCTTTTGTAGGCCTCATAAACGTGTGGAATCCTTTGGTAAGACTGTTTTTCCTTGCCTTTTCCGAATTGATTAGCAGGGGGTGCATCAGTAACCTGAACATCTCTTTTGACAGATGTTTGGTTCAGCTGTTTTGTGACAGCTGTTTGAACTGGCACAAACAGTGGTTGTTTCTTGGTGAATTTGACAGATGATGATGATGATGATGGACTCAAGGATGTTTTAGCAATGTACTCATTCTTTTTCACATAAAAGTTTTTGAGATACACACATGCTTGAGTTTTGTGGTTTGTTTTACCACAAACAATGCAACTTTCAGCTGAAACAATGACACTTGTTCTGTTTAAATCATAAGCTTTTAAGTGGAAACAATCTTTTGTTAGATGATTCCTTTTCTCACAGAATTCACAAAACAAGTTATCAATTTTTTCTTTCTTCTTTCTCTTTTCAGACTCCTTTGCAGCAGAGGTTTTAACCACTGCTGGGATGTCCTTGAGAGGTATGACTTTAGCTTTTGGAGCTTTAACACCATCAGTTGATGTAAAGTCCATTGGCTTGAAATTTTCAAGAATATCACACTCATCAGACCATTTTGGTTTAAACTGATGATCTCCAAGCTCCTTAAAAGTAGAGGATCCCATTGGTCTGGTAAGTGTGATTTTGTTACCAAGTTTGTCAGTGATTTTCACTTCTTGGCCGTTCTTATTTGTGGGGATTAGCTCAGTAGCTTCATCAGTGATTTGGACAGATTTTTCAAAAGCAATATGTTCATCATCATATTTTCTATAACCAACTCCAAATTTCACATTGCTTTCAATCTGTTTAGCAAGCATCACCTCATATCCTCTGCATGATTCCACCCATCTTTCACAAGTAATCTGGGTGGATTCCAACTCCTTTTTGCAAACTTGGTATTTTTCTACCATAGTTTGAAGTTGGGTTTTGGTTATGCTTTGCTCTTCTTTTAGACAGGTGATCTCTTTTTCCTTTTCATTCAATTTGTTTTTAAGTTCTTTTAAAGACTTTTCAAATTTAATCTCATCAGTCAAGATTTTATCCCGAAGGTTTTCATTCACCTCTTTGATGTTAGCAAAAGCAATTATGCAATTGTCAGAACACAGTTTTTCAAGAACTTGAGGAGATACCTTGGTAGCTGCCATCATTGCACAATCACATTGATGATCTTCTTCATCATCAGCTTTCACCTTCTTTTCACCAGCCTTTTCTTCTTTCTCTTCTTCTTTGTCCTCTTTGGACCATGGGTCTGTCAATGGTTCAATCAGGGTACCTGAACTTTCTCCCAACAGTAGTTCACCAGCCACAGCAGTAACCACTGCTTCAGTCACCTTATCCACTGTTTCAAAGCTCAGCTGTTCCTCCTCAGTTTCAACCCCCTCCTGTATTGACTCTAATGCCATCAAACAAAATTCATTATGAGATGAATCATTAGAAGCATAGAGTGCAAAATTTTCATCACTAAGGTCTTCAGGCATACTGCTCCAGTCAACAAACCCTTGAGTGAAAAAACTTTGTTGATCTGGTTGTACTGCTGCTGGAGCAGTGGTTTGAGGTGCAGGCTGCACTTGTGCCTGGGGGACATGGGTTTGAACATATTGGATCTGTGGAACAGTAGTTTGGACATAATGCACTGGCACAGGGGCAGCAGCATAGTGAGCAGTGTTCACTTGAGCTGCTGGGGCATACTGGGCATAGTGCACAGTGCTTTGGTTTTGAGGTCTAGGATTTGAGCTAGGATGAGTAATTATGGGACCAGTAGTTTGACTCCTACATTCCCTAGCGAAATGTCCCAACCTATTACACTTGTAGCACTTGATTTTCGATTTATCCAACCCAACCCTTAGATTCCCATGCAAACCTGGGAATTTTCGCCCTGTTCTTTTGTAAAATTTGCTAGTTCTAACACTTAGCAAAGCCAGTTGGTGCAGGATGTCCATTTCCTCTAAGTCAGTGGGATCAAAATGTTGCAAATCATTTAGTTCAAAGCTTAAATTGTCTGACATCTGGTTTTCGTTTGCAGTGAATGCATAACTAGCAGAGTGAGAATCAGGGTTGTTAAAATTTGCACCAGCAGTTATGTCAATGAAGTGATCATAACCCTGATCCTTACCACTGCTCCCAGATTCTTCTTGACCCAGAAGAGCAGTATTACCGAAGGTGTAATCATCAGTAACTTTTCCTGACTCTTGTAACCTCCTTTTCTGGTTCAACTCCCTTTCGTAGGTCAGGAGTCGACCGTGGAGTTAGGTCAAGGTCAGATCCTTGAACTCAGGTGAGTTTCGGGTGACAAAAGCTATGGTGTCCCATTTTTCTGGCAGTGACCTGAGGAACCTGCTATTTTGAGTTGAGTTTGTAAAAGTGGTGTTAACAAGCCTCAGTTCACTGATGAGACAACTGAAACGCTCAAATTGTTGCGTTAGTGATTCACCTTTAACGTAACAAAATGTTTCATACTGTTGGTTCAGGATTTCCCTATTGTTTTCTATGACTTCTTCGGTTCCCCCAAACTGTTCCTTAAGTGCGTCCCATAACTGTTTGGCACTGTTACAGTGTAACAGTCCAGCATATATCTCATTGGGCAGCGCTGATGCTATGATGCTAAACGCTTTAGCATCTAGTTCGATCTTTTGAAAGTCGGTTTCGGTATAATTTTCAACTGGTTTTGGAACGAACTTTTTAGCATCTTCAGCGCTTGGCACTGAAGGAACATGGGGACCAAAGGTGACAGACCTCCAACAACCTGTGCTTTGTTGAGCAAGGATGTGACCCATCCTTCTCTGCCAGATGTTGTACTCATTTCTTTTTAGCATAGGTGGTTTAAAAAGTGAGCCGATGTTGTTTTTATCATCCTGAGATTGTGACGTCATTCTTGTTGTTTTACAGACACTGAGAAATCAACTTTAATGGTGATTAATCCTTGCTCTGTTTTTCAACGGATGAACAAACGATCAGTATCAACTATTATGAGCTGAACTATTTACGTCAAAATGATTGTTAAATCAAATTTGACTGTCCAGGCTCTGATACCAATTGTTGGATCTGAGTTTGTTTCTGATTGTATTTTCGTTTGAAATTAAGATGGAAATGAAAGAGTTGTGCAGCGGAATTAATATGAAAACAAACTTTGCATACAATCAAACGAGAGTATTGCTTTGATCAAGACATTTTCAACAAGGAACCGAATGATTGAATTAACTTTCAACAACGATTACAAGTAATGCTTGAATACAAACTCCCCCTCAGCCAGAGCTCAGCGTTTGTTCGTGCAAAGAAGACGGTATTGCAAGAGCTAATAGAACAGTACAAAGTACTGAACTATTTATAGGCACTAGCAAACCACTGAGCATCTTAGCTGACGTCACCATGAAAGTGACATCTAACCTCCTAACAAACTCTAACCTCTGATCTATACAAACACTGATGTACTAACTACTGCTATTACATTTCATTACATAAAAGACACTTAAACAGCTGCTGCATCCTTCCACTGCTGTGAACCCAGCAGTGCTTGTCCGGATCAGCAGTACTAAACACAAGGCAGTAGATTGAATCAGCAGAGCTTTGGTCTTCCATCAGTCTTTGACATTTGGCAGTAGATGCAAGCCAGCAGTTGTAGGTCAGCACTTAGTAAGATCAGCAGATAGGAGGTCAGCAGATATGAAACCACCTTCAAGGGGAGAGATTTGTATGTAAACATCTGCTTATTCTGGATCCACTGCTCTGATCCAGTTTTGGCTTTAATTATCTGTCCCTCTGATACGGTTCAATCCCAACAAATTCAATCAAGCATAAGACAAGGAAAATCATTAGAAATGCAAACTATTTTTGGTATTTTTGATTTTTAAATTTTTTTATTTTTTTAGAATTTTTCTGATTTATATTTTTTATTTTTTTTTTTCAAAAAATAAACGAAAAAACGACCTTATAGCATTTCCTACACGGTCGCTACTGAAAACGAAATTTACAAAGTATAATTGGGTGACCGTTTGCAAAAATATTAATTTAAAACCGAACCTCGCCCGAATGGAGATTGAGTACGGGTGAGTGGTATCAAATTCAATTAAGCAAAATATAGCCCAAAGACACTACCTAATACTCAAACAACATAATCGACGCAAGAGTAGACACGAGCTAAACCGACTCCTAAAACTAGACTCAATGTACACTACCTCCTCTCGGCACTTTAATTGTCCGCAATTAAAATCCAAGTGCCTAAACAACCCGACATTGAGTCACGAATCAAAAGCTGAATACTTTCACGCGTCAAAACTTTAGTTCGGATTAAAAAGTTTCTTATTTGTTCAAACGGTTGGGAACGGGTCAAAATTCTGCTTAAAAAGCATGTTTATATCATAACCAACCCAACCGTACCTTAACCTCAATGTCCGATTCAGCCAAAACACACCCAAGCCAAAACCATCCACACAATATAACCATTTTATACCCAAACCAGCCTTCCACGACCTGTATTCAGCAAATATCACCCAAACTATCCCTTCCGCAGCCCCAAACCAAATGAACATTCTTATGATGAGTGTGACTAGACCCCATAGAGTCTTTTTAATTAAATCAATAAATGATCTAAATAGACTATCAAGGAGTCTGTCCAGCTACATCACTAGATGTCGTTCTTTAACCAAATTGTGAATCAATCTTTTTGACTAGACCACTAAAAGGGTCTCTTATCGAACCATGGAGTGGTACTATATAACCCAAGGGTCTTAACTACCACGTAGAATCCCCTAAGGATTTAAGGTAGTACCTTTTGAATATCCTACTATGAATCCCTCATATGAAGATATGAAAGATTCTATGAGGATTTGAAAATCGTACCACACAAGAACATAGAGGAGAACACATAAACACATAACATATAATCGCATAATCGTTCAATTTGTTTAATTGTTTAATTTGTTATCGTTGGACACGGGTATTTAAAGCATACTAGGGATCAAATCCTTAATTGCGGTAATTTGGATTGATCCATATGAATACCCTGCTTGTTGACCACATGACCCAAGAACTGAACTTCTTTAAGCCAAAATTTCCCCTTGGAGGATTTAGCGAAAAATTTGTTCCTTCTTTAAGGGTTCCAGTGTCAATGAAAGTGTTGATCGTTACCAGCTCGGGATATGAATAGATCAAGATGTCATTAATAACAATGACGAACTGATCCAAATAAGGCTTGCAGACTCAATTTATTAAGTCCTTGAAGATGGCTGGAGTATTTGTCAACCTAAAAGGCATGACTGTAAACTCGTAATGGCCATACTTCGTGCAGAAAACCGTTTTGGGAATATCTTCTTCGAGAATACAAAGTTGATGATACCCAAAACGCAAATCGATCTTGGAAAAGCATGAACGCTATGCAGTTGATCGGAGAAATCGTTGATTTAAGGTAGGGGGGATATCGATTCTTGATGGTAAGCTTACTAGGCTTACGTTAATCGATATACCTTCGAAAAGATCCATTTTTCTTTTCACAAGGAGAACAGGAATTTCTCCAAGGTGAAAAGTTCGGACGGATGAATCCTTTATCAGACAACTCTTGAAGTTGTTTTGATAATTCTTGCATCTTGCACGGTGCAAGACGATAAGATACTTTAGATCTAAAAGAAACCAGTGTTTGAGGTTCTTAGGGAGATCTCAAGTGATCGTAAAAATGACAAAACCACACGAGTAGTTTTGTCTTTGTGTTGACATCACAAGGTTGAATCAAACATTCATACAATTGCATTAGTTAGAAAATAAAACCACAAATTTTTATTTATATAACAACCGCATTGTCTTTAAATGTTACAAGATACCAACCAGAGGAAAAACAAAATACTAATTGTTCACTCCTTCATCAATGAGTGCCTCATTGATGTTAAACACTCGACCACGTGCTGGATTCACATTGACGTTGACATTCGCATTTGGGTTTGCGTTAGCATTTGCATTCACCAGTCTTGGGCAGTTGTGGCGGAAGTGACCAATCTCTCCGCAGTTGAAACATGAACCCAGTGGAAATCTCGCAGCATTCCCTTGAACCGGAGCTTGAACCTGAGCAGCCTGATTTTGTCCCAAACGACAAATCTTGGCCAAATGCCCAAGTTTACCACACGTCGTGCATTGCCAGCAAGCTTGTTGTACTGCGTGATGACCGTTGCAGCGTGCACAATAAGGTGCGGTACCGGCATATGCTTTCTTTGCAGGTGGCTGAGCTGGTTGGTTCCGCGGGTTCTGTGCAGTCTGTGCTGTAACAGCAAAATTTTGGGCACCCTTTCGCTTCTTTGATTTCTTTGACGTCTCACCTTCCTTACCCTTCTTGTTTTGGCCTTTCTTGCTATCCTCCTTGTCAGCTGACTGTTTCTTGCCCTTGTCACCCTTCCTGTGTAACTTGTTCTTCCGAATCTGCGACTCAGTCAATGTCGCTGATAACTCGATCGCCTGACGGAGTGTGGCAGGGTTACTACCAGTAAGGATGTCTTGTACCGAGTCAGGTAGGCCGTCGATGTACCTTTCGATAGCTATGTCAAGTGGGGTAACCATTGTCGGGCAAAGCAGACTCAACTCCTCAAACCTATCAGTATACGCCCTGTGCTCACCACTATCTTGCTTCAACTCATCAAATTCCTTCTCCAAAGCTCGCTGCTCATGACGAGGACAGAATTCCCTCATCATGAGAGCCCTAAGTTCAGCCCATGTCTGTGCGAGAGCAACTTCCGCACCTCGGTCTCTCATTACCCCATTCCACCATGTAAGAGCCCTCTTCTGAAACACGCTCGAGGAGAACTCGACCTTGTGATTATCCGGGCACTGCACGTGGCGAAAAGTATTCTCAATGCTTTCGAACCACTGAAGAAGCCCAGTTGCTCCTTCAGAACCACTAAACTTGAGTGGTTTAGCCTGGTTGAAATCCTTGTATTTGCATAGCACATTGTTGTTGTTGTTGGCTTGGTTCCATTGAGCAAAGAGGTTTGGGAATTGAGCAGCCATTTGCTGCGCAATGATTTCTGCCAGCTCGGCAGTCTCTATCTGGCTTTCGCGTCGAGGAGGCATTGTCTAAAAGAGGAAACATGAAAGGAAATGAGTGAGAGAATTTAGACGAAAAGAATGAGATGAAACAAATCTGATGAAAGCAAAGATAGTGGTCATTTGTTTGTTACTACAAAGCAACAAACGACCTTGGTGATTAGTCAAAGTAAATAGGTTAAAAATAATGTATCGCGAAGACATGCTCGCCTATAAGTGAACACTCATCCCAAGAATTCCCAGGTAAGCACAACTGGTCTCGCGTCTGATGAGATGTATACGAAGTGCTTGCCTAGACAGAAAACCCAGAATACAGGCATTCACCCTTCCAGTTTGCACGTGTTCACATTATTTAAAACCCAAAACCTTGACGAGATTTTGAAAATTCAAAGGGGTTCAAAACCATATAACAGAGGGTTCAAAACCTTACAATAGAGGGTTCAAAACCTAGAAATTAATCATCCTAGAACAGATGATTAGTTTTCAAAGCGGTTTTGAAATTTACGTTCTTGTTGTGGTCGTCACCTAAGGATAGGTGACGGTATTGTTTTATGACTAAACGCAAGTAAACTCGCGTTAGGGTCCTAAGAAGGTTATAGACTAGGTCAAAGAATTACTAATTACTAATAACCTAATTCCCTATAACCATTGGCTCTGATACCATCTTTCTGTCACACCCCGACCGCGTAAAACAACAAATCGCGGCGGAAACATCGGGGCGTGTTGCAACAGAATCAATGTTTCATAACCATGGATACCAAAAGTGTTTCGTTTTATTAAACATTGAATAATTACATCGTCTGGAAATCTAAATACACAAATTAGACATAGTCTATCATTATTATTGAGTCACTAAGGCCTTGTCCAGTCCTATGTGAGCATGCATCTTATCAATCGATATCATCCAACAATACCTGAAACATATGTGAAAACGAGGTCAGCAAAGAAATGCTGGCGAGTACATAGGTTTTGTGAAAATAAGATTCATGACTTCTGTTTAAGAAAATGTTTAGTCATGAACCTTGTAATTTGCTTTGTCTTTGTAAATCATTTGAAAAATAATAAGTTCGGATGATAAGTATAAATAAGAGAATAATGCATGATTAAATGAATAACCATGTAAATGAGTTTGCATAAGATAAGTTGTTTATAAATCAATGTCTTGTGAAAAGTATGTTATTTGTATAAAATGTTCTATGTCTCAAACTGAAATGATTCAAATAACGCTATGATATGTAATACCATACAAACACTTATATATAGGAAGTACCAGCGGCGTATCCACCATGCTTGTATCATATTACACACGCATCGTTACTTAATCAAACCAAACCAAACAATGTAAAATGTCTATGTTTAAATCAATTGTCAAATGTATTGAATAATATGTCAAAGTATTCATGTCAAGATGTAAATCATGTCAAAATGTCTATGTCAAATATCCATGTCAAATGTCTATGTCAAAATGTCCATGTATGGCAAGTGAAATGTCTCAACTAAACCATATGCACAAAAACAAAGTATTGAAGTAAAACTTGGTTTAAATCAATACTATGTTTCGTGGAAATGCATGATCAAATGTCAATCATGTACAAATGTTTACCCAATCGTTAAACCATCTTGTTTTAATCGTTCAAATCGTTCTTGTTTTAACAAACCCTTACCAAAGGGTAAGTTAATATTTTAATTGTGAAACTACTTTATGGTCGATTCTCTAATAACATTCAAACCTTCTTGACGCGTTCCTCGCTCCATCTCGCTCTCGCTCTCGTTCTTAACAAACCCTTACCAAAGGATAAGTTAATAATTACAGATTCAGTCGTTACCCACAACTCCCACACATAACAATGGGTGCAGTAAATAACGGGATTTGTCAAATCCTATGGTACCATAACCTAATACTGGTCGGCTTGATCATTGCTAATGAATGTCATCGGTCATGTAAACTACAACCAACAAGTTTGTTCACTTTTTGAAATTGTTATTAGTTTTTGAAATCATTGTATTCGTTCTTGAAATCATTGTTAGCGTTCTTGAAATAATTGTTATTGTCCTTGAAACCACATTGTAATTGTTCTTGAAACCATTGATAAAACATTTAGCACATATGAGTCACCCCAAAACAGTTGAAAACAGTAAAAGAGGGGAATAATGTACTCGCCTGGGAGTGCTTAGGAGTCTTGAACAACTACCAAGTAAGCTAGAGGAGTCCCGGAAATCAAACGGTACCTAATATAGGTAACTACATAATTAACCCGGACCTAAATCGGAAGACTGGGTAGCAGGAGGGTTTGTAAACCAAATGAGTGTAGGAACTCATATGATATGGTTTAACAAAGCCTACATACTAAATGAAACTTAACCTAAGTATTATCGACCCATCGCGACCCATTAAGGTAACTTATGCTACTTTAACGCGTCGTGCGCGTGAAACGCGTTCGGACCGTCTAACTAGCCCTATGACAAGTGTTATATGCCTAAACATGTTACATAATCAGTTATGTGACAAAAGTTTAGGTTACATATGCTTAATTACCAATTATACATGAAAAGGGTATTCTGGTAATTTACCTAAGGCATATAAACTACTTATCATACAACTACTTAAACGATGTGACCATAGGGTATAACCTCGGAAGGTTATGCCCTATACTAGGGTCACCTAATGTATTTGGTCGGATCCTAATGATCGACCAAACTGGGTCGGGTTCGAAGGTATAAGCGATTTATCAGATCGCTTACCCTACGACCCTAGACAACGTGGTAATCAGTAGGCATAGTCCCAAGGGACTATAACCAACGTGATTACAATCATGTTGCGAAGTTCAAACGAACTTCGCATTGACCATTACTGGTCAACGCTGAAAGTCAAACAAAGTTTGACTTTCTGACTCGAAAAGCAGTAAAATAAGGAAAAGAACGAAAGAATACTTACGAAGGGTCCCCGAATGCTAACCTCGATTCAAAAATCTCAGGTATGAAACAATAGTTTCAACTTAGAGTTTCTCAAATCAAAGTTCTAGTGATTTTAGCAATGGGGGTGGATGGGTATTTATAGGAATACCCGAACCGTTAAGATCGTTTCATGGAAAACGTGCCTTAATCCCATCCGTACATGTGTTGAAATGTCATGGTGTTTAGGTGTTTAAATTCCATCCATACATGTGTTGAAATGTCATGGTGTTTAGGTGTTTAAATTCCATCCATACATGTGTTGAAATGTCATGGTGTTTAGGTGTTTAAATTCCATCCATACATGTGTTGAAATGTCATGGTGTTTAGGTGTTTAAATTCCATCCATACATGTGTTGAAATGTCATGGTGTTTAGGTGTTTAAATTCCATCCATACATGTGTTGAAATGTCATGGTGCCTAAATTCCATCCTTATCCGCTGACTAAGCAAGTTAGAATGTGTGGTTGTGAATTAAACAACGGCTAATACATCGAATCTGGTCCTGAATGCGAAAAACGATCCAAATGACGTGACGAATGGATTTTTCTTATGGCGAACACTAAAATAAAATATTTTAGTGCTAACATAATTTTTTTGGATGTCCGGATGTATTCAGAACGTAAGTTATGCGCGAAAATGCAAACTTGTGCACTTTTTGACACTTTTAGTCCCTGAATGACCCAAAAGTTTATTTTAGCACACCGAACCCCTCAAAGCCTATTTCTAAGCTATGTAAAGGATATTTATGGTATGTTTAACTTATGGTCATGTTCCGGAAGGTCTGTTACAGTTCAAATTGGCATACTTTCGCAGTTTGTCAAATTTAGTCCCTGTAAGCGATTAAACTTTGATTTCACCACACCAAACCTTCCAAAACTTATATCTAAGTTATGTAAAGGTTATTTAAGGTATTTTAAGCCTATGTCACTATTCTGGAGTGTTTGTTGCATTAAACTGGTTATATTTACGCATCAGTGCGCGTATAACCTTCCAGAAAGCGATTTAGAGTTTGAAATCGAACAAAAATTGATATGTGCAAATGATACACATATTTTTACAAATCCCAAGTATGAAATACAATATTTCATTGGTTTGGTATTTGTTTGATGGCCGTGGAGGCACAGGTGTTACAGAGTTCCTTCTTGGTGGTGGTGTAATTCTCTTATGCATCATTTAAGGTTTTTCTTGCATAATAGATCGGATGGAAATGATTTTCACGTATTTGCCCCAAAACCACGCCGACCACATAGTCACTCACGCCACACATGAGCTCAAAGGCAAGCTCCAGTCTGGCGAAACTAGAGTGGGGGCACTAACAAGTTCCTCTTTCAGGAACTCAAAGGCTTTGAGACATTCTGTGACACCCCAGGAAAACCAGGAAAAACCATGCAACTTAACTAGCTTCCTCAGTGAGTACGTGCTAAATTTCGGGACGAAATTTCTTTCAACTTGGGGATAATGTGACAACTCGTATTTCGAACCTATCTTAGTACCGTGGTGCAATGTAAACATTATGTGATTATGTGAATTAGATGATTTAATGGAATGTTATTTTATTGAATGTTAGGTGTTATATGTTGTGTGGTATGTATGTATGTATATGAACGACCCAAACGCACAACACTCACCCGATCGCACAAGCCCATTCGGGCCATCACTTGTTTTCGGATCATGGGCAGCCCATTGAGGGTTCGGCCCACTCTTCTCTTTGTCACATAACACTAAGGGGTTAGGGTAAAACTCCTCATTTGTTACTAAACACCCACACACACAAACCCTAGCTATTCTCTCTCTCTCTCACGAACTCAAAGGCAGCCACACATTCTCTCTCTCTATCGAAGATTATAGTGTTCGGATCACTCTCTTGTTCGGATCAATCTTTGTTCCTTCTCTATTCGGTTAGTATGTTAACCATTGGTTGATGATTTTATGATGTTTATTATATATGCTCGATATGATTGATGATGTGTTGTTATGATTGGTTTGAATAATATGTGATTAAACATGGATGATTGTAATCGACCATATATGTATTTGATTTGAGTCCGAAGGTTTTGATTAGAGTGTTCATGAAATCGGCTGTTATGTTTTAGATTTGATAATGTTAATATGATTCGAAAGTTCATGATGTTAGGCATTAAATTAATGATTATATTAGTCGGCTGATTATGTGATATGTCATGCTGATTGATGAGTGATGATTGTAGTGATTCGGTCCAATGAAATTGTAGAAAGCGGGTGTTGATGGCTGATATCGAGATATGTAGCATGTGAATGGAAATCGAATTGTTGTGCATAGATTAATTGAGTTTGTTGGCTAGTATGCATGCCCATGTGATCTCTGTTTTAGTTCAAGTTCCAAGTTAAGAAATTAGTATATATCACATATCATAGTTGGTCCAATAATCTTTGAGATGATTAAATGGTGGTCGGCCATTTGTAGTTTAATTCGATGATGATCATGTGTGGTTTGTAATATTGACAAATCCAAGCATGTGCATAATAAATGTAATTGTCAGAATAGTTAAGGTTATCATGTGATGATAATGGATTGGATGATAAATTGGTGAGTTGATCGATGGTGTATGGAATTGGAAATAAGAAAACTGTTAGTTGACTTTTTGTAAATTTGGAAATCATGGAATATTGTAACTGATTGACATAATTGTTGGGAGCATTAATTTGATCGCACAAGACCTCTTGACCGTACAAGAGGTCCACTCACACAAGGAGTTTAGTTGAACAAGTCACCTGATCGCACAAAGGGTTCCCGGTCGCACAAGGCTGCTGGGCCGCACAACTCGTATAATTTATTAACTGATGGGCCGGGTGTGTGTGTTTGGGCTAAATGAGTCCAATCGCACAAGGGGATTATGGATAGCACAAACTGTTTAGTTGTTAATTGTTATTTGGGCCGTATGTTACATGTTTTGGGCTGGTAATCGGATCGCACAAGATGGTTATCTGTTTTAATTGTTGGGCCGGGTGTTTATGTTTGGGCCGGGCTCTGTCGGGTCGCACAACACGCTGTGGATCGCACAAGGATGTGCTGATCGCACAACGTGTTGGGCCGAGACTTATGTGGGCTTCATCCGTATGTTAAACTGATAACATTTAAAACATTCTATGTGTGTACTATGTTGCCATGATCGATACGTGTTAGCAATATGTTAAACTATGTGTAATCATACGTGCATTATTTGAAACCAAAACCTGACTTGTACTGGTAACCATGTTAGGACGTGGTTGACCACTAGCTGCTAGACTTGACTTTTCTGTGTAATCTGCCGAGCAAACCAAGGTGAGTTCACACTCTACAAAGCATGGGATTCCCAGGGGTTGGGAATGGGGTTAAGGAATATGGATTCCTCGTCCTTTCTTGGGTAGGACAGTAATGGTTCAGGAATGTAATTCCTCGTCCTCACGGACAGATAACTCGTACTAGACCAAAACTCTATCACGAAGTCCCTCCTTTTTATATCGACTTAATCGCCGAGCCAATGGCGAGCGGGTCATTAGTTAGATAGCGCTATTTAGGTCTGACAAGCCTCACACCGTGCCGCAGAGGACGGGCGTGAACTAATGGATCTGGGGCACGTCAATGCTGATAGACATTGACAGTTTCAGGGCACTTAAACATGACTTCAGTCAGTAGTCGATATGGTAACGAGTCTAGTGGATACATGGGGTAGCCCCCACGGCCGAAATGCCAGATAACTATCATGGGGTAGCCCCCACGGCCGAAATGCCAGATAACTATCATGGGGTAGCCCCCACGGCAGGATTGCCAGAGTAAATGGGTTAAACAAAGGGTTAAACAAATCACGTTTTCAACTATGGGGTAACCCCCACGGCAGGATGCCAGTTAAAGGAAACTATTTTTGGAACAACTTAAAACGAACACCCAACCGTGAACTCACTCAACTAGTTGTTGACTCGTTACTACATGCTTTGCAGGTCTATAGGTACTTAGCTGGAGCTTGCACAAGGGAGAGTCGTTGTGGGACATGGACAGCTGTGTGCCATGTTAAGCATTTGGATAATTGAACACTTGATTTGGTTTTAAACATTATGCTTCCGCTCATAACTTAACTATGTTTGTTTTGGACACTAATCGTGTTGGTTGGACTTTTACATTAAAAATTATTTACTTGTTCAATATGATTAGTGGTTTGATCCTGGTCAGTCACGCCTCCAAGCGGTGATACTCCGCGTGTGGATTTTGGGGGTGTGACACATTCCTCATCGAAGACGAAAGGAACGTCCTTTTCAAGGAGTCGGTTCATGGGGCATGTGATCATGGAAAATCCCTAATGAAACGCCTATAGAAGCCCACATGACCAAGGAAGCTTCAACTCAATTTCACACACGTCGGTGGGGGAAGCCTACTAAAGGTATCTGTCTTCACAAGTTTCCTCTAGAATTAAATTTCAGGATGAAATTTCCTAAAGTAGGGGAGACTGTGACACCTGTGTCACTTCAACCATCAAACAAAGACCAAACCAAACCAATAAAATATTATATTTTATACTTGGGATTTGTATAAATATATGTATCATTTGCACATATCAATTCTTGTTCAATTTCAAGCCTTAAATCGCTTTCTGGAAGGTTATGCGCGCACTGATGCGTAAATATAACCAGTTTAATGCAACGAACACTCCAGAATAGTGAAATAGGCTTAACATACCTTAAATAACCTTTACATAACTTAGAAATAAGTTTTGGATGGTTTGGTATGCCGAAATCAAGTTAATTCACTTACAGGGACTAAATTTGACAAACTGCGAAAGTATGCCAATTTGAACTGTAACAGACGTTTTAGAACATGACCATAGGTTAAACATACCCTAAATATCCTTTACATAGCTTAGAAATAGGCTTTGAGGGGTTCGGTGTGCTAAAATAAACTTTTGGGTCATTCAGGGCATAAGTTTGCATTTTCTCGCATAACTTACATTCTGAATACATCCGGACATCCAAAAATTTATGTAAGCACTAAATTATTTTATTTTAGTGTTTGGCATAAGAAAAATCCATTCGTCACGCAATCTGAATCGTTTGTCGTGCGTATGTGCATTCCGTCGTAATTAAGCGAACATCGCGATCATACGACCAAATGAACCAACATCCGGAATATTTTTTAGCATGTTTCATGTCCACAATGTTTAGGCATCATTTTAGGGCCTTGAAGTTGGCTTAACGGGCCTTGAACACGTCGAAATGAGCCTTAAACACAAACAGGGACTGAAACTGTCATTTTTCAAACTTGTTTCTGATCAGACATGCCCAGGCGGGCCGCGTAAGCTTCTGATGTTCCTTACGTGGGCCGCGAGGCCCTCCCAGACCAGATTTAATTGTTTAAATAGCTGTTAACAGCTGTTAAGCACTCCGAACTCAATTCCACATGTTGATACCTGATCATGGGGGGCCATATTGAGGTACCTTAGAGTTGCAACAAGTGTAAGGATGAGATTAAATCACGGGTTACGAGAAACGATCCTAACGGTGGTCCATTTCCTATAAATACCCACCTCAATTTCTATTCTTCCTCACAAAATCTGATCTAAAGTACTCTAAGTTGAAGCCTTTGCTTCATACCTGAGTTATTTGGATCGAGATTAGCTTGCGAGGACCCTTTGTAAGTGTTCCTTCGTTGTTTTATGCGTTTTTATCGCTTTTCAAGTCCGAAATGTCACACCCTGTCTTTTGCGGAAGCGTATAATGTGTTACTAGCTTGTTATCATTGCATTCAATCGTAATAAACAACTACATGATCAAAACGATGTTCATCCATTCATGAAAATTTGAGTATTACAAACACGTGTTATTTAAGTTTTCAAAACACGACCATTGACAAGGTTATAATTCGACAAAACTGGATGACATCTAAACTTGTAGTCTACTTCTAGTTACGACACTTGCGCCCAAGATCCATCCTGTCACCTGAAATACATGTAATTTTGGAAAACATCAACATAAAGTTGAGCGAGTTCATGCGTTTTTGTATTTCACGTTTTTATACTTAGTATGAAAACATAGTATTTGTCATGTATAATTCAAGTCTTTCTTGAGTACCCCACGTACTCAAGTATAATTCCCGTTTTCTTGAGTACCCCACGTACTCAAGTATCATTCAAGTTTTCTTGTGTACCCCACGTTTTAAATGATTGTTTATACAAGGACATTAAGGCACGTGAGGACATAGGGAGCATTAGTATATTCTCCTTTAAGGCATGTGAGGACATAGGGAGCATTAGTATTTTCTCCTTTAACTGTGTCGATTACCCTCGACTGTGTCGATTAACCTCGACTGCGTCAATTTCCCTTGACTGTGTCGATTACCCTCGACTGTGTCGATTAACCTCGACTGTGTCGATTTCCCTCGACTGGGACACCGAAGCACTCATGAGGTCACATAAGGACCATGAGTGGGGCTCGGCCGTACCTGTTAGATCTAACCCTCGTCCCTAATTAAGTATTAATGGCATCTCAATATCTAGTTTAAGCTCACATGATCTAGTATTTTCTAGGCTTTTCTTAAAGCTCATCATATTGCACTCACCACGAGTGCTTCTCGTATTCTCAAATCATATTGCACTCGGTTCTCGTTCACACCAAGAGTGCTTCTTGTATTTTTACCCTTTGTAAAAATTATAATATGTGTAACATGTATTTGACCCCCGAGAGTTATAAAACAAAAAACAGTTAAAGAAAAGGGGGAGCATGAACTCACAACTTTGCGTTCCTGTGCGTCGTAAACTTCACCGGATTTGCTTAATTAACGTCGTAACCTATACGCGTTTTCTTAACGTTAGTCACTAGACTTGCGTCGCACAAGTACAGTCACTCTCTTTTGTATATATTCTTGTGTTAAAAATATTCTATATTTTTAACTACGTATCTTACTTATATTATTTTCTCAAAAAAAAAATATAAGCTTTTTGTATTTTGCACATTGCACCCGAATTATGTATCTTGTATGTTGTATGTGTATTTTCATGTTCATACTCCTCATGAGTATTTAGTGTATTTTTAAGCCTTAATACACTAGCACGTATAACACATACTTTATACACTTAGCACAAAAGTTGGTGATAAAATAATATATATTTTTCTCTCAAAAATATACATACTTATATCCATTTTTATTCTTGAAGAAATCCTCTTTTCTTATCACCAAAAATTAGGGAAACCTTGGTAATACTTTAAATACATTTTTAGGGAATAAGTTTTCCCAAAAACTTATATTTTTCTAAGTGTCAAAATTTATAAAAATTTTGACAGAGTTTCCCCTAAAAATGGAGGTTTCCCATGTTTTCAAAACATGTGTTTATTTTCTTTTAAATCGTCAACAATCATCAACAACAATCACTAATTTCTCCATTTCATGAACTTGAATATTTACAAAAATGTGTAGTAATTTACTAGCACATTTAGTAAGCCTTGTTATCTTTAAAAATAAGTTTAATTTCTTAAAAACTTTATTTTTAAAGAATATGAAGTTTCACAACTTCTAGTCGGTTTTTACGAAAATTATTTCTTTGTTAAAACTTTTGTTACACAAGTGTCCACACACTTGTTTGTTCATAAAAACACCTCTACTTCATGAAAGATCTGGTTTTAAAACATGGTTTTGTCTTACAGTTGGTCTTTCAAAAATACCACTTGTAGATCTTTAGATCTACTAGTTTAGAACTCCATTTCATAAGATAAATTGTTTTTACACAAGTTCATGTTTAATAGTAGTAGTGTTCATCATCTAGTCCTTTTTATACTTTAACATACACTAGCTCATGTTCTAAGAACATAACCTAGCCGGGTTAGATGATGATCCGAACTACTACTAGCATTAAACAACACAAAATAATCATCACAAAACAAGTTTAATAAGTTTTACACAATTATCCATCTATTAACCATCATATTCATCACTTTAATAGACTTTTAGTTGGTGATTTAGTATGTTCATGATTTTCAACCGACAAATCTCTTATTAACCACTCTAGACAAGATCAAGAAGGGTTTTAGAGTCACTTACTACTAGCACAAGGCTAGGGAAGTTCAAGAATATAAATGAAGTGGATAAAAGAAAACGGTGAAGGTCCTTCAATATCCGCTTGCACCGAGCTTCGTTAGTGACCTTCTTACACCTCAATATCACCTTGGAATGCTTGAATGATGATTGAAAATGAAAGTGTGGTGGTGTGTGGGTGAGGCTGAAGGTAAGCAAGGGAAGGAGGAAGAGGTTTGTTGAGTTGATGTGAAGATGAATGATCTAGTGGACTTTATAAATAATTTCCAACATGGTTTTAACCATTAGGTTTTGTGTCTCTAAAGTACTCAACAAATCTATTAAACAAACAACTAAAATCATGGTGGGGTCCATGATTCATAACCGGTTTTGAAGGGGGGGGGGGTGTCTAGTTTGATTTCAACTTCTAGTTTCATAATCTAGTTACATGTTAAATGTTAGATTTAGTGTTAAGTGTGTTAAATACTGTACAGTGTGTTAGGGTGTTCGGGGACCCTAACTAGCTTAGAAAAATAAAAATAATGCTTCTAGCATTATTTTAGTGTTTCGGGTAATGTCCGGTTGTTCGGTTATATACCGATTCGTTGAAGTGCCAAATTGCACCTTTTAGTGTCTAATAAGTATCTTTCTAGTACTCTTTCAATTCCCAACACTTAGGGAAATATTCTGGATAATAAAACGACATTTCTGCAAAATATTCATATGATTAAATGCTGAATTATATAAATTATGCACTTAAAGTGCGTTTCGGGTGCTTTTTAGTGCTTATTTTTGCTGTCACAATGTCTATAAATTAAACCCTTATGTGTACTCTTGGGTTTTAATGTACTTTTGTCGTCGGACCTACACCTAGGCCTCAATTCTAATGTCTGACTGCTTTCTACAGTTCTGTTGACACAGTGTGTCTTACCGGTGAGTTTACTAATATTTTTGACGCAACGCTATCATAACGTAATTCTTGTAGCATATATCATGCATGAATTCACTTGTATGGAATTTCAGAAATTTATTTTTCTGGTAAACTAGATCATGTACAGTCATTAAAGCACAAATTACTGTTCATCTAGTGTACGGAATGTACGGAAAAGTGACGGTTGTCACAGTCTCCCCCCGTTAAAAGAATTTCGTCCCGAAATTCAAGCGATGCCATCGGTCGCAGGGGAGTTGTGAAACCAATATGGTCACTTAGATTCATGATTTGTCTTCATGTTCCCATGAAATCTCTGGGTCATGTCATGAATTCTATCATACTCAAGTAAGTCGATCATGACTTTTTCTGTATCTTGTGGACTCTTGGTCCATAACCTCAGCAGGTTTTTATAGTATCACGGACTCTAGGTCCAAAACCTCAACAGGTTTCTATAGTATCACGGACTCTAGGTCCAAAACCTCAACAGGTTTCTATAGTATCACGGACTCTAGGTCCAAAACCTCAACAGGTTTCTATAGTATTGTGGACTCTAGGTCCAAAACCTCAACAGGTTTCTATAGTAATTCTTGTCATTTGTCATTGACGTGAATCTTATTTGTGGAAACAACGACTGTTCCTTGAGTCAGACTCCTCTAACGATTAGACACATGAATGTGTCGCGATCACTACTGATCTTTTTCTGGGAGTTTTATCTGGTGAACAATGGTTCTGATCCCTACACTGGGGATTCAGCCTTTTCGTTTTCCAAACCACATTACGCCTTCTCTAGGCGAGGCTCTCATTAAGCCGTAAATTTTGTCTCAAATCCTTACGACTTCTACCGCTCATCGGCGTAATTTTTCTGTATTTTGCGGGCTGTCTCGGTATGATCACATATCTGGACGATCTTGCCTCTAGTTTTCCTGGGCCGACTCGGGCCAGTAGATTGTTTATTCCCGGTCTCTGATCAACACGACGGGGATCGATTTACTAAGTTTTGTCTGAAACTTCGCACGAAGCGGTACTGTTGTAGGAAAACTCTACTAAGGGCAAGTGAGTGTTCCGACTTTTTATCAAAGTTTATCACACAAGCACGTATCGTGTTCATACAGTCTGCATTGTTCAGCAGCTCAGTTCATATTCGAGTTCTTACGATCATCGGTGTGCTGCAACCCCTGTGATCAGTACAGATCGTGTAGCGTTTTCTTTCAGGTAATGACGTCCAGTTGCGGCGCGCAATCACTGTATCTATCTCAAGGTCTCTTCTCATGATTCCTTAATCAATGTGCCGCGTATGCAAGGTCGTGGTCTCGTTGCATCGACGTACAATCGAGATTTTCTCGAGAGGCGTCACTTCATTGCAACTCTAGCTCTTAAGCTCTTGGTTGCAGGGTTGGCTTGAATCTCGTTCTTATTCATCATGTATCTTAAGGTTCTCACCTCGCGAATTCGAAATCCGCTTTTCGTTATTATAGCATATAACTATGCTTTCTCTAAGAGTTGCAAGGTAAATTGCAGCTGTTGTTTACGACCTTCCTTGGTCGTTGGCCATATAAGCATGTAGCCAATAAGTATGATCGTAATCCATCCGGGCATGGCTTACACGTTCGATACATGAGGTCCGTGAATATTGTCGATGCAAGTGTTAAGCCAAATGGTACGACAAGGAACTCGTAATGCTCGAAGCGAGTCCTAAAGGTCGTTTTAGGAAGGTTTCCTTCTGGTATTCACAGTGGAGGACCTCTTGTCCTCAAGTTAATCTTTAAGTGGTAACTGGAACCTTACGATTGGCTCATTTGTGTCATCAGTCCCTGGCAAAGGATTCTGATCCTCAATTTTCTGAAGTTCAAGTAAAGTGGAGACTACCAACTTTCTCCTTGTCTCCTTATCTAAGGATGTTATGTCCTTAATTTCCTCTACCTAGCAGCTCTTACAGTTATATCAGAGGTTCATGCTTCACTGGTGAAGCTAGTCGGTATGGCGTCATTCGTCCCTGGTGCTGCTCCTGGCGCGCGATTTATTCTGAACTCCTCTCGTCGCTACAGAGAGGCGTTCCTGGCAAGTCTTCTGAAAAGGCTACTGGGACTTCTTCCATCACGGGGATGTTCTCAGGCTCTGCTGTCTACTCGGAGGCGTTTCTATGCCTCTTCGACCAATGAGGGGTGTCGTAGATCTGTCGCCTTGTGGGGTCTAACATCCTTGCACCTATTGCAGGAAAGTTGGGTTTCATCATCCGCAAGAGGGATGCGTCTGATTTTCTTATATCGAACGACTTCAGCTGTATAGTTGGATTTCTGATCCATGTTGCCTTTCATATTATGACTTCGCGAGTCAATGGTAACAGAAGGTTCCGGCCTTCTGAGTCCCTAAATACAATCCTTAATCGCTTCGACTGTTTAAACTAGCCTCCTATATGCCCATTTCTAAAGAATACGGGGCGTTTATTTTACTCGAAACTAGGCCAAGCAGTTTCTTATGTTCTAAGCATGCAAGGTTACAGTTGATTCCAGTATCAATTAAAAGTAGATGCATAGGGTTGGTTAATAGGGAACGTACCCGTAACCGCATCTGGATCCTGGCGTGCTTCACGAGTTTCGATCGTGAAAACCCTTCCTTGCTTGTTTCTTCCTAGGGCAATCTTTCCTAAAGTGCCCTGCTTCACCACATTTGTAGCAACCTGGTATTCTCTTATTTCTTCCATCTGGGTCCTTCGCCCAACAGGCATCCTTGTTGTGCCCTTCTTTTCCACACTTTCCGCACGTAGGCCTTAGACACCGACCTTCATGGTGAAAAGTGCATTCCCCGCACCTCGGCTTAGTCCCCGAGTATATTTTGCCACCAGCCTTATTAGTGGCTCGATCAGTTTTCCTGTCATGCGGCGGTTTCACTTTCTTTCTTTTGCCTGTTTTAGAGCTTCCATAGTTGACTTGGGTGCTCATCTTTAGGTTTGAGGACTTCCTCTTCTTGTTGCTTGACGACTCCACATGAGTCTCTTTCTTGTTATCCTCAGATTCCGAAAATTTTCCCGCACGAAGAGCTTCTTCAGTAAGAGTGACACTCGTATCGATAGCCTCTGCAATGGTTGAGGGCTTTGAGGTAGTAACCATGCTCCTGATCTGAGGTGCAAGTCCCCAAATGAATCGTTCAACCCTTTTAAATTCCGGTTTGACTAAGTAGGGGACGACCCTAGACAAGTCGTGAAATCGTTGGACGTATTCAGGAATCTTCGGTCCGTCCATTTTCAAATTCCAGAACTCCACCTCAATCTTCTGGATTTCCGTCCTAGAACAGTACTTCTTTTCCATCATTTCCTTGAGCTCGTCCCAGCTCAATGCATAAGCAGCATCTGCACCAAGGGTTTGAACCTGAAGGTTCCACCAGGAGAGTGCGCCATCTATGAATAACCCTGAGATATAGGTAACACTCTGTTGGGGCGAACAGTTACTCATTCTTAGAATGGAGTCAGTCTTTTCTGCCCAACGAACAAATGCAACGGCACCTCCTGTGCCATCAAAATTTAATGGCTTGCAGTCCAGGAATTGTTTATAGGTACAACCAGTCGGAGGGTTATTTCCAGTAGTGCCATCGCTGTGCTTAGAGCGGAGGGCTTCATGTCGAGCAATCCCCTGTGAGATGCGTTCTTGCAGCTCGGCTTCTGTTCTTGGCAGCGTACTGGTGTTTGTGTCTCGCCTGGGCGGCATTCTCTTCTGCCAAAATGGTATGAAGTAGGTTAGACAATATTCCATAATTGTCTATGAGGTACATAACATCGTAAGCCATCATGTAATCTCCTAATTTCACATGTGTATATATAATCAATGTATGAGCGAGGAAACAGTTATTGAGCCTCCACATAGGCTTGCCAACTTGGCTTATTGTTTGAAATAAAATGAGCTCGAGGCTACATCGTCTCGGTCAGTCAAGTTTTAGTTATTTCCTGCTACATTGGTTTTTCTTAGGTCTTTGGCTTTACTGGTGCGTATACTTTCCCTTAGATGGGGTTGTCCGTATCGAGGTGGTAGAGAGTGTGTCGTCACTGATTCTTCATGAATGTCATTTCACCTCTCTTACTTAAACATCGTTTTCTCAGACGTCTCGAATGCAGGTAGATGTGTCAGTCACGAAGTAGGCTAAGACAGGCTTCCTACTTTCTAACGTGCTAAAGCACTGATCTATGTGTTGTTCTACCAGATGAAGGTGAGGACACCTATAGATTAATTTTATATGGTTTTCATTAGCTCGGCCCGCAGAGTCCGCCAGGATTCCTGTGCACTACAAGTCGTTATTACGTGGGCCCCCGTAATAATAAATTGTCTTGCACAGTTACCCAAATTTTCTCTCGTCCAAGCAGATGATCAATCAAAGAGGGGACACTACTGTCCTTATACCTCTTGTCATGGAAAGGACCTTTGCGATGGTCCACGCGCTAACATTCGTTATCGTTACGCGCGTATAGGCACGATGATTAGATGGAATAGGAATAGAGAGAATTCCTAGTAGTTGGAGGGGCACCTTCGAGATGAATACTTCATCTCCCTTTTCTGGTTAAGCATATCGTCAATCTTGCTTCACATAAGCCGCAGGGATCTCGTCCCGTTGATTGAGAATTCGTTCAAGGTTGCCGCCTCTGCCTCGTCATCATCACCGTAGTTAGGCACCTTCACGATCGAGAGGGAAGAGCAGCCATCTCCTACGGAAGCAAGCTCAGCATCTTGTTTGGTAATCACTCCCAGCCATGAGCTTTGCAAAGGACGCGAGGTCGGTAGCTTCATCGTGCGAGTCACGTATAGTAATGGGAGTCAGAGTCGAAAGTATCTCATTCACGTCAATAATCATTCCGTACACTTATTTGTATGTATGTATATCAATAACATATATGCTACTTAGCATAATCAAGCAATTTAATGCATTATATCACGTATAACTCTCGTTTTTGGGGGGGTCATTTTGTTTTTTTTTTTGGCAAGTCTAACTCGTGTAGACTATGCTTTGGTTGGCACCTTATTTTAAAGGTATTCCTCACTAATGTCCTTGCCTTGTCACTTTTTGAAAAGTGTCTGACTTGTGGATCTTGGCGCTTTCGTGAATGCAATGAAAACCTTTTTGTAAAATGTTTTCGTGAGAGAACTCTAGTGATTGTAGTCTAGACTCGAGAAGGAATCCTAGTTCACTACAATCGAAGCTCTGATACCAAACTGTCACACCCTGTCTTTTGCGGAAGCGTATAATGTGTGACTAGCTTGTTATCATTGCATTCAATCGTAATAAACAACTACATGATCAAAACGATGTTCATCCATTCATGAAAATTTGAGTATTACAAACACGTGTTATTTAAGTTTTCAAAATACGACCTTTGACAAGGTTATAATTCGACAAAAGTGGATGACATCTAAACTTGTAGTCTACTTCTAGTTACGACACTTGCGCCCAAGATCCATCCTGTCACCTGAAATACATGTAATTTTGGAAAACATCAACATAAAGTTGAGCGAGTTCATGCGTTTTTGTATTTCACGTTTTTATACTTAGTATGAAAACATAGTATTTGTCATGTATAATTCAAGTCTTTCTTGAGTACCCCACGTACTCAAGTATAATTCCCGTTTTCTTGAGTACCCCACGTACTCAAGTATCATTCAAGTTTTCTTGTGTACTCCACGTTTTAAATGATTGTTTATACAAGGACATTAAGGCACGTGAGGACATAGGGAGCATTAGTATATTCTCCTTTAAGGCATGTGAGGACATAGGGAGCATTAGTATTTTCTCCTTTATCTGTGTCGATTACCCTCGACTGTGTCGATTAACCTCGACTGCGTCAATTTCCCTTGACTGTGTCGATTACCCTCGACTGTGTCGATTAACCTCGACTGTGTCGATTTCCCTCGACTGGGACACCGAAGCACTCATGAGGTCACATAAGGACCATGAGTGGGGCTCGGCCGTACCCGTTAGATCTAACCCTCATCCCTAATTAAGTATTAATGGCATCTCAATATCTAGTTTAAGCTCACATGATCTAGTATTTTCTAGGCTTTTCTTAAAGCTCATCATATTGCACTCACCACGAGTGCTTCTCGTATTCTCAAATCATATTGCACTCGGTTCTCGTTCTCACCAAGAGTGCTTCTTGTATTTTTACCCTTTGTAAAAATTATAATATGTGTAACATGTATTTCACCCCGGAGAGTTATAAAACAAAAAACAGTTAAAGAAAAGGGGGAGCATGAACTCACAACTTTGCGTTCCTGTGCGTCGTAAACTTCACCGGATTTGCTTAATTAACGTCGTAACCTATACGCGTTTTCTTAACGTTAGTCACTAGACTTGCGTCGCACAAGTACAGTCACTCTCTTTTGTATATATTCTTGTGTTAAAAATATTCTATATTTTTAACTACGTATCTTACTTATATTATTTTCTCAAAAAAAAAATATAAGCTTTTTGTATTTTGCACATTGCACCCGAATTATGTATCTTGTATGTTGTATGTGTATTTTCATGTTCATACTCCTCATGAGTATTTAGTGTATTTTTAAGCCTTAATACACTAGCACGTATAACACATACTTTATACACTTAGCACAAAAGTTGGTGATAAAATAATATATATTTTTCTCTCAAAAATATACATACTTATATCCATTTTTATTCTTGAAGAAATCCTCTTTTCTTATCACCAAAAATTAGGGAAACATTGGTAATACTTTAAATACATTTTTAGGGAATAAGTTTCCCAAAAACTTATATTTTTCTAAGTGTCAAAATTTATAAAAATTTTGACAGAGTTTCCCCTAAAAATGGAGGTTTCCCATGTTTTCAAAACATGTGTTTATTTTCTTTTAAATCGTCAACAATCATCAACAACAATCACTAATTTCTCCATTTCACGAACTTGAATATTTACAAAAATGTGTTGTAATTTACTAGCACATTTAGTAAGCCTTGTTATCTTTAAAAATAAGTTTAATTTCTTAAAAACTTTATTTTTAAAGAATATGAAGTTTCACAACTTCTAGTCGGTTTTTACGAAAATTATTTTCTTTGTTAAAACTTTTGTTACACAAGTGTCCACACACTTGTTTGTTCATAAAAACACCTCTACTTCATGAAAGATCCGGTTTTAAAACATGGTTTTGTCTTACAGTTGGTCTTTCAAAAATACCACTTGTAGATCTTTAGATGTACTAGTTTAGAACTCCATTTCATAAGATAAATTGTTTTTACACAAGTTCATGTTTAATAGTAGTAGTGTTCATCATCTAGTCCTTTTTATACTTTAACATACACTAGCTCATGTTCTAAGAACATAACCTAGCCGGGTTAGATGACGATCCGAACTACTACTAGCATTAAACAACACAAAATAATCATCACAAAACAAGTTTAATAAGTTTTACACAATTATCCATCTATTAACCATCATATTCATCACTTTAATAGACTTTTAGTTGGTGATTTAGTATGTTCATGATTTTCAACCGACAAATCTCTTATTAACCACTCTAGACAAGATCAAGAAGGGGTTTAGAGTCACTTACTACTAGCACAAGGCTAGGGAAGTTCAAGAGTATAAATGAAGTGGATAAAAGCAAACGGTGAAGGTCCTTCAATATCCGCTTGCACCGAGCTTCGTTAGTGACCTTCTTACACCTCAATATCACATTGGAATGCTTGAATGATGATTGAAAATGAAAGTGTGGTGGTGTGTGGGTGAGGCCGAAGGTAAGCAAGGGAAGGAGGAAGAGGTTTGTTGAGTTGATGTGAAGATGAATGATCTAGTAGACTTTATAAATAATTTCCAACATGGTTTTAACCATTAGGTTTTGTGTCTCTAAAGTACTCAACAAATCTATTAAACAAACAACTAAAATCATGGTGGGGTCCATGATTCATAACCGGTTTTGAAGGGGGGGGGGGTGTCTAGTTCGATTTCAACTTCTAGTTTCATAATCTAGTTACATGTTAAATGTTAGATTTAGTGTTAAGTGTGTTAAATACTGTACAGTGTGTTAGGGTGTTCGGGGACCCTAACTAGCTTAGAAAAATAAAAATAATGCTTCTAGCATTATTTTAGTGTCCCGGGTAATGTCCGGTTGTTCGGTTATATACCGATTCGTTGAAGTGCCAAATTGCACCTTTTAGTGTCTAATAAGTATCTTTCTAGTACTCTTTCAATTCCCAACACTTAGGGAAATATTCTGGATAATAAAACGACATTTCTGCAAAATATTCATATGATTAAATGCTGAATTATATAAATTCTGCACTTAAAGTGCGTTTCGGGTGCTTTTTAGTGCTTATTTTTGTTGTCGCAATGTCTATAAATTAAACCCTTATGTGTACTCTTGGGTTTTAATGTACTTTTGTCGTCGGACCTACACCTAGGCCTCAATTCTAATGTCTGACTGCTTTCTGCAGTTCTGTTGACACAGTGTGTCTTACCGGTGAGTTTACTAATATTTTTGACGCAACGCTATCATAACGTAATTCTTGTAGCATATATCATGCATGAATTCACTTGTATGGAATTTCAGAAATTTATTTTTCTGGTAAACTAGATCATGTACAGTCATTAAAGCACAAATTACTGTTCATCTAGTGTACGGAATGTACGAAAAAGTGACGGTTGTCACACGAAAGTCAAACTATGTTTGACTTTCTGCATTGACCAGTTTATGGTCAACACGAAGTTCGGTTGAACTTCATAACGTGAGAGTAATCACGATGGTTATAGTCCCTAGTGACTATACCTACTGATTACCACGTTATCTCGGCTCAGTGACGAGTCGTAGTTTCGGCCAAAATGCGCATTTACGCGTATTTTGTAACCAAACTACTCTAGGATATCAAAACCGTTTGTTTTGATATCAAAACCTGTTTTCTAACTTAACTAAACATGTTCTAGCATGTTTAGCTCGTCACTTTTAGTTTAGTGCTTATATAGGGTCGTAAGGTAAGCGATCTAAACAATCGCTTATACTTTCGAACCCGACCCGTTTGGTCGATCATTAGGATCCGACCAAACACTTTAGGTGACCATAGTATATAGGGAATAACCTTCCGAGGTTATACCTTATGGTCACGACGTTTAGTTAGTTGTATGATACGTAGTTTATATGCCTTAGGTAAATTACCAAAATACCCCTTTGACGCCAAAATTCATTTTTAAACATATGTAACATAACTTTTAGCATCTAAACTAATTCGGCAACAATATTAGACATGTTAAGGCATATTTTACTTGTCATAGGACTAGTTAGGCGGTCTGAACGCGTTTCACGCGAACGACGCGTTAAAGTAGCATAAGCTACCTAGACGGGTCGTAATGGGTTGTAAGCACTTAGGATAGGTTTCATTTTAGTATGTAGGCTTTGTTAAACCATATTACATGAGTTCCTAGACTCCTTTGGTTTACTAACCCTCATGCTACCCGATCCTCCGAATAGGTCCGTTTATTAATGTAGATACCTATTTAGGTGCCGTTTGATATTCGTGATCTTCTAGCTTTGCTTGGTGGATATCTAAAGTCTATTGAGCAATCTCAAGTGAGTACATAGACCCCTCTTTTACCGTTTTCAAACTGTTTTGGGGTGAAACACATGTGCCTACTTGTTACTTTCATGCTTTCCTGTTTTCACATCATACACTTGCTATGTTCAATAGTACACTTATAGTACATGATTTCATTTTGTTTTTTCTATGTATGTCATTTGTTGCATACTTAGTACATTGTTTTACATTACATTTCATGCTATGTATGTCCATTGTGTACGTACTTAGTACATTGTTTTACATTACATTTCACGCTATGTATGTTCATTTGATTTCATACTTAGTGCATTGTTTTCACATGCTTACATTTTGATATGACATTTGGTTTGTTTAAATGGGACAAAAATACATTCATTAACATTAGCTACGCCATTCGTTAGTAGGTAGTGGTACCATAGGAATTGACAACTGCCGTTCCTGACATCCTAGGTATGTTTGGATGGAAGGAATGGCCGAATTCGATAAACATAACATAGATAGACCTTTAAATTCGTTTAGGGGTTTATCGCCACAGTCACAAGGCTTGGATGTATGCATTTTCACAATACCGCATAGATGTTTGTATCAGTATAGCATGCATTTGTTCCACAAAACATAACTTTGATTTAAACCATGTTTTACTTCAATACCTTGTTTTTGTGCATTTTACATATGGTTTAGTTGATATATTTCACTTACCATACATGATATTTTGGATACACATTCATGATTTACATTAGACATGAACATTTTGACATTGATATACACAATTCATGATTTACATTAGACATAAACATTTTGACATTGATATACACAATTCATGATTTACATTAGACATAAACATTTTAACATTGATATACACAATTCATGATTTACATTAGACATAGACATTAGACATGGTTTTCACACAAACATTTTGACGTTTGATTATACATAAACATTTTACTTTGGTGGTTTGGTTTGAGTAAGTGATTTAAGTAACGAGGCGTGTGTAATATGATACAAGCATGGTGGATACGCCGCTGGTACCTCCTATATATAAGTGCTTGTATGATATTACATATCGTAGCGTTATTTAAAGCATTTCAATTTAGACATATAACATTTTATACAAATAAAAACATACTTTTCACAATACATTGTTTTACAAACAACTTATCTGATACAAACTCATTTTACTTGGTTATTTACTTAACCATGTATTATTCTTTTATACATATATATCATTTGGTTTATTTATCACTTTTCAAATGATTTACAAGACAAAGAAAATTACAAGTTTCATGACTAAACATTTTCTTAAACATAAGTCATGAATTCTATTTTCACAAAACCTATGTATCTCACAGGCATTTTTATGCTGACGTACCTATTTTCACATGTGTTTCAGGATATGATCCATAGGATTTATCAAGATACACTTAGGCGGACTTGGGCCTTAGCGACAATAAAAGATGCAAGACTAGTTATTTATGTTATGTTTCTTTGATTGTCAAGACATTGTAACTCTTTTAATCAATAAAACAATATTTCAATTTCCATGTGTTATGAAACAATGATTCTGTTACAGCACTCCCCGACGTTTCCGCCACGTTTTGTTGTTTTACGTGGTCGGGGTGTGACAGAAAAGTTGGTATCAGAGCTCATGGTTATAGGGAATTAGGTTATTAGTAATGCTTTGACCTAGTCTATAACCTTCCTAGGACCCTAACGCGAGTTTACTTGCGTTTAGTCATAAAACAATACCGTCACCTATCCTTAGGCGACAACCGCAATAAGAACACAAATTTCAAAACCGCTTTGAAAAGCAATCGTCTGTTCTAGGATGATTGATTACAAGGTTTTGAACCCTCTAAGTTTTCAAAATCTCGTCAAAGTTTGGGTCTTATAATGTGAACACGTGCAAACTGGAAGAGTGAATGCCTGTACCCTGAGTTTTCTGTCAAAGGCTAGAGTGTTCGTATAAATCCGCAATATCGGACCAGTCACTCTTACCTGGGAACTCTTGGGGTGAGTGTCCACTTATAGGCGAGCATGTCTTCGCGATACATTATTTTTGACCTATTTACTTTGATTAATCACCGGGGTCGTTTGTTGCTTTGTAGTAACAAACAAATGACCACCATCCTCGCTTTCATCAGATTTGTTTCATCTCATTCTTTTCGTCTAATTCTCTCACTCGTTTCCTTTCATGTTCCTCTTTTAGAATGCCTCCTCGACGCGACAATCAGATGGCGAATGCCGAACTGGCGGAAATCATCGCGCAGCAAATGGCTGCTGCCTTCCCAAATCTTTTTGCTCAAATGAATCAAGCCATCAACAACCATAATGCTCCACGCAACTTCAAGAGTTTCAATTCGGCTAAGCCACTCAAGTTTAGTGGCTCTGAAGGAGCAACTGGGCTCCTACAATGGTTCGAGAGCACTGAGAGTACGTTCCGTCACGTTCAGTGTCCTGATAATCGCAGGGTCGAGTTTGCTTCCAGTGTGTTTCAGAAAAGGGCTCTTACATGGTGGAACGGGGTTATGAGAGACCGTGGTGCTGAGGTTGCATTAGCACAGACTTGGGCTGAACTTAGGGCTCTTATGATGAAGGAGTTTTGTCCTCGTCATGAATTGAGAGCTTTAGAAAGGGAATTCGATGACCTGAAGCAAGACAGTGGAGAACATCGAGCCTATACCGACCGCTATGAGGAATTGAGCCTGTTATGCCCTACTATGGTTACGCCTCTGGATAAGGCGATTGAGAAATACATTGATGGTCTTCCTGACATAGTTTAAGATATCGTTATAGGCAGCAACCCTACTACTGTCAGACAAGCCATTGAATTGTCTGCCACTCTGACTGAATCCCATATCAGGAAGGGTAAGCTGTTTCGGAAGGGCGACCCAAGACCATCTGACAAGACTGCTCAAGTTGAACCAAAGGAAAAACAGGCTGAGGTATCCAAGAAGAAGAAGCGCAAAGCCTCCCAAAATTACGCTGTAACTGCTCAAGACAAACAGGTTGCACCAAACCAGCCAGCACAACCTCGCAAAAGGCAAAACTATGTTGGTACCGCACCTTTGTGCAACAAATGCAACCGTCATCATCTAGAGCAAGAGCAGTGTCACAAATGTACCCACTGTGGGCGGTTGGGACATTTGATCAATGTTTGTCGTTACGCAAATCAAGCTGCTGCAAACCCTGCTTCTGTTCAAGCACGGTTCCCTCCGGGGTCATGTTATAACTGTGGTGACCTTACCCACTACAGGAACAATTGCCCAAGACTTGTTAACATACCTCCAGCGCATGGACGAGTGTTTAACATCAATGAGGCAAACATGAACAATGATGCAGCAGTGAACAATTAGTGTTTTGTATTTCCTTGGTTGTTATCTTTTGACACTTCAAGACAATTCGGTTGTTACATAAATAAAGATTTGTTGTTTTTATTTCTGCAAAATTTATGCGATTGTGTGAATGTTTGATGCAACCTTATGATGTCAACCCAAAGACAAACTACTCGTCTGGTTCTGTCATTTTTATGATCACTTGCGATCTCCCCAAGAACCTTAAACGCTCGATTCTTTTAAGAAACGAAGCCAAACTCTTATTGAAAATCCTTCTATCTTCATAAATAGATCCTTGAAAATGATTAAAGTGCCAAATGAAATCCATGGATTGGATTCCTAGTGTGCTTTAAATATCTGTACCCAAAGATAACAAATTAAAGAATCAAGTTAACTAATTTTGTGCTTATGTGTTTTCTTACATGTTTTGTGGTTGTATGTGATCCATCCAAATCTTCGTAGAATCTTTCATATCTCATATGAGGAATTCATAGTAGGATATCAAAAGTTACTATCTTAAATCCTTAATGGACTTCTACGTTGTAGTCAAGTCCCTTGGGTTTTAAAGTACTATTCAAAAATTGGACCCCTTGAGTGGTCTAGATAAACAGATTGATTTGAAAATCTGATTAGAAATATCATGTGATGATATAATTAAAAAGATCCCTTAAGCGGTCTATTTAAAGAGATCGTACGACGGTCTAGTTAAGAAGATCATGTGTTGATCTAGTTAAAAAGATCGATCGTTGATCTAGTTGAAAAGATCCTTTGGTGGTCTAGTCAAGTCGCTTCATGTTTATTCAATTGATTTTTCCTCTACGCATTATGAAATGAACTGTGCGGACTGTGCAAGGAATTACGTAATTGTAACACATGTGCCTCCACGGCCATCAAACAAATACCAAACCAATGAAATATTATATTTCATACTTGGGATTTGTAAAAATATGTGTATCATTTGCACATATCAATTCTTGTTCAATTTCAAACTCTAAATCGCTTTCTGGAAGGTTATACGCGCACGGATGCGTAAATATAACCAGTTTAATGCAACAAACACTCTGGAATAGTGACATAGGCTTAACATACCTTAAATAACCTTTACATAACTTAGAAATAAGTTTTGAAGGCTTTGGTATGGCAAAATCAAGTTAAATCGCTTACAGGGACTAAACTTGACAAACTGCGAAAGTATGCCAATTCGAACTGTAACAGACATTCCGGAGCATGACCATAAGTTAAACATACCATAAATACCCTTCACATAGCTTAGAAATAGGCTTTGAGGTGTTCGGTATGCTAAAATAAACTTTTGTGTCATTCAGGGACTAAAAGTGTCAAAAAGTGCACAAGTTTGCATTTTCGCGCATAACTTACGTTCTGAATACATCTGTACATCCAAAAATTTATGTAAGCATGACTACATTATATTTTAGTGTTCGCCATAAGAAAAATCCATTCGTCACGTCATTTGGATCGTTTTTCGCGCTTATGCGCATTCCGTCGTAATTAGCCGAACAACGCAACCGTACGGCTAAACGAACCGACATCCGAGATATTTTTGAGAACATTTTAAGTTCCCTTTACTTTAACTTCATTTTAGAGCTTTTAAATGGGGTTAACGGGCCTTAAACGCGTCGGAAAAGGCCTTATTACACTAAAGGGACCAAATCTGCCATTTTTGAAACTTTCTGTGTAGAAACTTTGAATCTGGTCCAAATTCAATTTTGCACATGTTTTAACAATACTATGGGCTGGTTTTGATGGCACATGGTATTACAATACCATGTGTGCTAAGTGTATGGCCAAGATCGCATCACGTTTTCCTAGAAACGATCCTAACAGTTCGGGTATTCCTATAAATACCCATTCACCCCCATTTCTAAAATCACTAGAATCTTGATCTTAGGAACTCTAAGTTGAAACCATTGTTTCATACCTGAGATTCTTGGATCGAGATTAGCATTCGGGGACCCTTCGTAAGTATTCTTTCGTTCTTTTATTGCTTTTCGAGTCTTTCGAGTCTGAAAGTCAAACTTTGTTTGACTTTCTGCGTTGACCAGTTATGGTCAATGCGAAGTTCGTTTGAACTTTGCAACGTGAGTGTAATCACGTTGGTTATAGTCCCTTGGGACTATGCCTACTGATTACCACGTTGTCTAGGGTCGTAGTGTAAGCGATCTAATAAATCGCTTATACCTTCGAACCCGACCCAGTTTGGTCGATCATTAGGATCCGACCAAATACATTAGGTGACCATAGTAGGTAGGGAATAACCTTCCGAGGTTATACCCTATGGTCGCTTCGTTTAAGTAGTTGTATGATAGGTAGTTTATATGCCTTAGGTAAATTACCAGAATACCCTTTTCATGTATAATTGGTAATTAAGCATATGTAACCTAAACTTTTGTCACATAACTGATTATGTAACATGTTTAGGCATATAACACTTGTCATAGGACTAGTTAGACGGTCCGAACGCGCTTTGCGCGCATGACGCGTTAAAGTAGCGTATGTTACCTAAATGGGTCGCGATGAGTCGAAAGCACTTAGGTTAGTCTCAATGTAGTATGTAGGCCTTGTTAAACCATATCATATGAGTTCCAATACTCATTTGGTTTACCAAGCCTCATCCTATCCGATCTCCCGATTAAAGTCCGGTTTATTTATAGATTTGCCGACTGATTCTGTGCTCCCTCTAGCTTTGTTTGGTTGTTGTTCAAGACCTCTAAGCATTCTCAGGCGAGTACATTATTCCCCTATTTTACTGCTTTCAATTGTTTTGGGGTGACTCATATGTGCTAAATGTTTTCAAGGTTTTAACGATGATATCAAAACGATTTTCGATGTTATAACGATGGTTTCAAAAACGATTAAGACGATTTATACAAAACTAATAACGATTTCAATAAAGTGAACAAACTTGTTGGTTGGGTTACATAACAAATGACATTCATTAGCAATGATCAAGCCGACCAGTATTAGGTTATGGTACCATAGGATCTGACAAGTCCCGTTATTTACTACACCCGTAGTTATGTGTGGGTGTTGTGGGTAGCGACTGAATCTGTAATTGTTAATTTACTCTTTGGTAAGGGTTTATTAATGCGAGTTGTTAATCTATCCTTTGGTAAGGGTTTATTAATGCGAATTGTTAATCTATCCTTTGGTAAGGGTTTATTAATGCGAGTCAAGAAGGTTTGAATGTTATTAGCGAGACGACCATTTAAGTAGTTTCACGGCCTAAAACGAATTATACGATTAGGGTAAACGATTGGCTTCAAAGCGACATACGGTTGGGTTTTGGTTACATATTACATGATTTACATTGGGCATGAACATTACTTTGGTGGTTTGGTTTGGATTAAGTGATTAAGTAACAATGCGTGTGGAATATGATACAAGCATGGTGGATACGCCGCTGGTACTTCCTATATATAAGTGTTTGTATGGTATTACATATTGTAGCGTTATTTGAATCATTTCAGTTTGAGACATAGAACATTTTATACAAGTAACATACTTTTCACAAGACATTTATTTACAAACAACTTATATTATACAAACTCATTTTACATGGTTATTCATTTAATCATGCATTATTCTCTTATTATACATATCACCTGAACTTATTATTTCTCAAATGATTTACAAAGACAAAGCAAATTACAAGGTTCATGACTAAACATTTTCTTAAACAGAAGTCATGAATCTTATTTTCACAAAACCTATGTACTCGCCAGCATTTCTTTGCTGACCTCGTTTTCACATATGTTTCAGGTATTGTTGGATGATATCGATTGATAAGATGCATGCTCACATAGGACTGGACAAGGCCTTAGTGACTCAATAACAATGATAGACTATGTTTAAATAGTGTATTTAGATTTCAAGACGATGTAATTATCCAATGTTTAATAAAACGAAACACTCTTTGGTATCCATGGTTATGAAACATTAATTATGTTACAACACGCCTCGATGTTTCCGCCACGTTTTGTTGTTTTACGTGGTCGGGGTGTGACAGAAAAGATGGTATCATAGCCAATGGTTATAGGGAATTAGGTTATTAGTAATGCTTTGACCTAGTCTATAACCTTCTTAGGACCCTAACGCGAGTTTACTTGCGTTTAGTCATAAAACAATACCGTCACCTATCCTTAGGCGACGACCACAACAAGAACATAAATTTCAAAACCGCTTTGAAAACTAATCATCTGTTCTAGGATGATTGATTACTAGGTTTTGAACCCTCTATTGTAAGGTTTTGAACTCTCTATTATATGGTTTTGAACCCCTTTGAGTTTTCGAAACTTCGTCAAGGTTTTGGGTTTTAAATAATGTGAACACGTGCAAACTGGAAGGGTGAATGCCTGTATTTTGGGTTTTCTGTCTAGGCAAGCACTTCGTATACATCTCATCAGACGCGAGACCAGTTGTGCTTACCTGGGAATTCTTGGGGTGAGTGTTCACTTATAGGCAAGCATGTCTTCGCGATACATTATTTTTGACCCATTTACTTTGATTAGTCACCGTCTCATTTGTTTGCCTTAGGTAACAAACAAATGATCGCAAATTTTCATGCGTTATCATTCTGTTTTGAATGTCCAATAATCTTTCACCTGTTTCTCCCTATGCCTTTCTTTTTCTTCAAAGTATGTCTCTTCATCACGATGACGCCCAGATATCTGAGCAAGCAGCCAAATTCGCTCAGCGAATAGGCGAAGTAGTCTTGAAGACTGTTGAATTAGCTACTGCCATGTATCATCTCCAGGATGAAGTCACTCAAGAGTCACCAAGACAAGCAGGACCTAGTCAGGCGACAACACCATCAGCCAATAAATCAATCGAGGAATCAAAGACCATGGATGAACGATCCCTAAGAAGTCAAAGAAGCGAAAGGCTTCTCAGAACTTCACCATAATCGCTCATGATTCCCTCGAAAATTTTAAGTACTCGTTTCACTCTAAGAAACAAAGTACAGTAAATTAAGTGACATTATGAGTAATCGTGCTTTTCGCACATCTGTGCCTTTAAATCCTTGGTTAGATAACTAAGGGTATTTTCAAATCTCATACCCATTACGTTTTGATTTTTCAACATACACAGTACAAGTATTTCAAAACAATCTTCATGATTTCAAAACATTTCATATAGTTTGAAAACAATTTTTCTAGATGCATTGTCTATGTTATTTCAAAAACATTGGCCATGTTATCAAAACCAACCTTCCTAATTTCAAAATATTTCATATAGTCTGAAGACAATATTAACACAATACATTTTCTTATCAAGTGCATGATTTCGAAAAGCATCATTCATGTCTTTCAAAAACCTTATACATAATTTCAAACTTTCATCTCGCATGATTTTAAAACATTTTTGTAAATATATCTACTTAATACACCTACTTTATGATTTCAAAAAGTATTATATATAAGGTTTCAAAAAACGTGAAACATATTTTTCTTAAAAGAACCCCATGCATAGTTTTCAAAAATATTTTCCTCATACATTGACTTAACCTTCAAAATTCTGCTTCATATGTCGCCATGACATATCAAGCATCT
>JARYGA010054667.1:0-22736 GCA_030545235.1 Helianthus tuberosus | reverse complement strand
ATAGGCGATTTATTAGATCGCCTACCCTACGACCCTAGACAACGTGGTAATCAGTGGGCATAGTCCCAAAGGACTATGACCAACGTGATTACACTCACGTTGCGAAGTTCAAACGAACTTCGCATTGACCATTACTGGTCAACGCTGAAAGTCAAACAAAGTTTGACTTTCTGACTCGAAAAGCAGTAAAAATAAGGAAAAGAACGAAAGAATACTTACCCAGGGTCCAAGAATGGAAGGTTTGGATCCGAACACTCTCAGGTATGAAGTGTTAAACACGACAACTTAGAGAGCAAGTTCAGATTCAAAGGTGTGAGTTTTTGGGTGTGATGTTGGTGGGTATTTATAGGAAATGGTCCACCGCTAGGATCGTTTCTTGGAAAAGGGGAAACGATCAAGGCCCTACACTTGTCCAATTGTTGTGGTAACTAAAAATGGGTCCAAATGAGCTTAATGTGCAGATTGGGAGCTTGTGGTTAAGGTTTAAACAGCTGGAACATGCTGACTGTTAAGTCTGATCTGTTCTGCAGGTTGCTTTACGGACCTCAAAGCTGCCAAGGTTGAGGTCCGTAAGCTTACTTTGGCAGAATTACAGTTTTGGTCCCTGCAGTGCAATCAGCCCATTTTCGACACGTTTAAGGCCCGTTAACCCCATTTCAAAGCTCTAAAATGAAGTTAAAGTATAGGGAACTTAAAACATGCTCAAAAATATCTCGGATGTCGGTTCGTTTAGCCGTACGAACGCGATGTTCGCTTAATTACGACGGAATGCGCATAAGCGCGAAAAACGATCCAAATGACGTGACGAATGGATTTTTTCTTATGGCGAACACTAAAATATAATGTAGTCATGCTTACATAAATTTTTGGATGTCCGGATGTATTCAGAACGTAAGTTATGCGCGAAAATGCAAACTTGTGCACTTTTTGACACTTTTAGTCCCTGAATGACACAAAAGTTTATTTTAGCACACCGAACACCTCAAAGCCTATTTCTAAGCTATGTAAAGGATATTTATGGTATGTTTAACTTATGGTCATGTTCCGGAATGTCTGTTACAGTTCAAATTGGCATACTTTCGCAGTTTGTCAACTTTAGTCCTTGTAAGCGATTAAACTTTGATTTCACCACACCAAACCTTCCAAAACTTATATCTAAGTTATGTAAAGGTTATTTAAGGTATGTTAAGCCTATGTCACTATTCCGGAGTGTTTGTTGCATTAAACTGGTTATATTTACGCATCAGCGCGCGTATAACCTTCCAGAAAGCGATTTAGAGTTTGAAATCGAACAAGAATTGATATGTGCAAATGATACACATATTTTTACAAATCCCAAGTATGAAATATAATATTTCATTGGTTTGGTATTTGTTTGATGGCCGTGGAGGCACAGGTGTTACATAAGCCACTCAAGTTTAGTGGTTCTGAGGGAGCGACTGGGCTTCTTCAGTGGTTTGAGAGCATAGAGAATACTTTTCGCCACGTGCAGTGTCTCGAAAATCGCAAAGTCGAGTTTGCTTCGAGCGTATTTCAGAAGAGGGCTTTGACATGGTGGAACGGGGTTATGAGGGACCAAGGTGCAGAAGTTGCTCTCGCACAGACCTGGGCTGAACTTAGAGCCCTTATGATGAGGGAATTCTGTCCTCGTCATGAGCAGCGAGCCTTGGAGAAAGAGTTTGATAATTTAAAGCAAGATAGTGGAGAGCACAGGGCATATACTGACAGGTTTGAGGAGTTGAGTATGCTTTGCCCGACTATGGTTACCCCACTCGACAAGGCCATCGAAAGGTACATCGACGGCCTACCTGACTCAGTGCAAGACATCCTTACTGGTAGTAACCCTGCCACTCTCCGTCAGGCGATCGAGTTATCAGCGACACTGACTGAGTCGCAGGTGCGTAAGGGAAAGCTGCATAAGAAGGGTGACAAGGGTAAGAAGCAGGCATCTGACAAAGGGGATGGTAAGAAAGGTGAAAACAAGAATGGGAAGAATTCTGGTTCTTCAAAGAATGCTAGGAAGCGAAAGGCTTCCCAAAACTTTGCCGTTACTGCACAGGCTCAAGCTGCACCAAATCAGCCTGCGCAGCCAATAGCCAAGAAACCTTATTTTGGCAATGCACCTTTGTGCAACAGGTGTAATGGCCATCATCAACCGCACCTCCAGTGTCGTCAGTGCACCAACTGCGGAAGATCTGGTCATCTTGCTGTGAACTGCCGAATTCCTGTCAATCAGAACCAGGCAGTTCAAAATCAGGCCCAACAGGTTGCTCAGCCTCTTGCTCAGCAACAAGGTCAAGCTGTACGACCTCATTTTCCTCCTGGTTCGTGCTACAATTGTGGGGATCTGACCCACTACAGGAACCGGTGCCCAAGGCTAGCCAACCAGAACCAGAACCAGAATCAGGCTCCGGCTCGAGGCCGAGTTTTTAACATGAATGCCCAAGAGGCACAGGCTGACGATAATGTGGTGAACGATACGTTCTTTATTAATAATCAGCCTGCATCTGTTCTTTTCGATTCTGGTGCCGATAAGAGTTTCGTGTCATTATCTTTTGAGCAAATGCTTCGCGTGTCTAGAACGAAACTAGGCAAATCTTTGACAGTAGAGGTTGCTAGTGGTGAACCCATTATTCTTGATTCTGTTCTTCACAACTGCCAGTTGAATCTTAACGACCATCTTTTTCCTATTGACCTCGCGCCTATGCAACTTGGAAGCTTCGACGTTATTGTGGGAATGGATTGGTTATCCAAGCATCACGCAGAGATAGTTTGTTCTAAGAAGATTGTTCGTGTGCCACTTTCGACAGGCGAGATCCTGCAGGTCCAAGGTGAGAAGCCTATCGGTGGTCTCAGACTCATGTCTTGTTTTAAAGCTCGGAAGTATCTGCAGAAGAACTATGTGGCTTTCTTAGCACATGTTACAGAAGATAAAGGCAAGGGTAAGTCTATTTCAGATATTCCTGTCATTCGGGATTATTCTGAAGTGTTCCCTGAAGATTTACCTGGTCTACCTCCAGCACGCCAAGTCGAGTTCCGCATTGATCTCATACCTGGTGCAAATCCCGTTGCCAGAGCTCCATATCGTCTTGCACCGTCTGAGATGCAAGAGTTGTCCAAGCAGCTTCAGGAGCTCTCTGACAAAGGTTTTATACGTCCTAGTTTTTCACCTTGGGGTGCTCCCGTTCTCTTTGTTAAGAAGAAGGATGGATCCTTTAGGATGTGTATCGATTATCGTGAGCTTAACAAGCTTACCATCAAGAATCGATATCCCCTACCTCGCATCGACGACCTCTTTGATCAGTTACAAGGTGCTTCTTATTTTTCGAAGATTGATCTGCGTTCCGGATATCATCAACTTCGGGTGCAAGAAGAAGACATTCCGAAGACAGCGTTCCGTACTCGTTATGGGCATTATGAGTTCACAGTCATGCCATTCGGTTTGACTAATGCTCCTGCTGTTTTCATGGACTTAATGAATAGGGTCTGCAAACCTTATTTGGATCAGTTCGTCATTGTTTTCATTGACGATATCTTGATTTACTCTAAGACGCGAGCTGATCACGAGCAGCATCTTCATCTTACTCTGGAACTCCTGAAGAAAGAGCAACTTTTCGCCAAATTCTCCAAGTGCGAATTTTGGCTTAAAGAAGTTCAATTTTTGGGACACATTATCAACGAACGAGGTGTTCATGTAGATCCCTCCAAGATCAGTGCGATTAAGGATTGGGATACGCCTACTACTCCTACTGAAGTTCGTTCTTTTCTTGGTTTAGCGGGTTATTACCGCCGCTTCATTGAGAACTTCTCTAAGATTGCAGTTCCTCTAACTGCTCTAACTCAGAATAAAATGCCCTTTTACTGGGGATTCAAACAAGAGGAAGCTTTTCAACACTTGAAGCAGAAGCTTTGCGATGCGCCTGTTCTATCATTGCCTGAGGGTGATGATGATTTTGTTGTGTATTGTGATGCATCAAAATTGGGTCTTGGCTGTGTTCTTATGCAAAGGAACAAAGTCATAGCTTATGCATCAAGGCAGTTGAAGATACATGAGAAGAACTACACCACTCATGATCTTGAGTTGGGTGCAGTAGTCTTTGCTCTAAAGATCTGGAGACACTATTTGTACGGCACAAAATGTGTGGTTTTCACTGACCACAAAAGTCTTCAGCATATCTTCAACCAGAAAGAACTCAACATGAGACAGCGACGTTGGGTTGAGCTTTTAAACGACTATGATTGCGAAATTCGCTACCATCCTGGTAAGGCGAATGTCGTAGCTGATGCATTGAGTCGTAAGGAACGTACTAAGCTTCATTGTGTACGTGTTCAATCTGTTATTCAAGCTCGATCCGATATTCAAGCACGCATTTCTCAAGCTCAACAATCTTGTGTTTCACAAGGTTTGATGGGTAAAGAATTTCCTTACCACATAACACCTGCTCTTGAACTAAAGGACAATGGATCATATTACTTCATGGACCGTTTGTGGGTCCCAAGCCAGGATGATCTTCGTACCTTGCTTATGGATGAAGCCCATAAGTCTCGCTATTCTATTCATCCGGGCTCAGATAAGATGTATAAGGATCTTCGTATTCACTATTGGTGGCCTGGTATGAAGAAAGACATTGCCTTATACGTATCAAAATGCCTTACTTGTCTTAAGGTTAAGGCTGAACATCAGCGTCCTTCGGGTTTATTGGAGCAACCAGAGATCCCAGTTTGGAAATGGGAAAACATTACTATGGATCTTGTTACCAAACTCCCGCGCACAAAGAAAGGTCATGATGCCATCTGGGTAGTCGTTGATCGTCTTACAAAGTCAGCGCATTTCTTGCCAATCCGCGAGGATTTTCCTACTGACAGACTTGCTCAAATCTATGTAGATGAAATTGTGGCTCGACATGGTGTTCCTTTGAACATCATTTCTGACAGAGATGCTCGTTTCACTTCTCATTTTTGGAGAACCATGCAATCTGCCATGGGGACCCAACTTAATCTGAGCACAGCTTATCATCCGCAAACGGATGGTCAATCTGAGAGAACAATCCAGACTCTGGAGGATATGCTAAGAGCTTGTGTGATCGATTTTGGTGGTAGCTGGGATTCACATCTTAAATTGATTGAATTCTCCTACAACAACAGTTATCACACTAGCATCAAAATGGCTCCTTTCGAAGCTCTCTATGGTCGAAAATGTCGTTCACCAGTCTGCTGGAATGAGATTGGCGAGGCTCAACTTACTGGACCTGCCCTCATTTTAGAGACAACTGACAAGGTCAAGAAAGTTCGTGATAACCTTCAGGCAGCTAGAAGCCGTCAGAAGATTTACGCGGACCCAAAACGCAAATCCTTGGAATTTCAAGTCGGTGATCGTGTATTACTTAAGGTCTCACCTTGGAAAGGTGTGATCAGATTTGGAAAGAAAGGAAAACTTGCACCTAGATACGTTGGACCATTCAAGATCGTCGAAAGAATCGGAAAGGTAGCCTACAGACTAGAGTTACCTCCTGAACTGGGAAATGTTCATCCAACTTTTCACGTGTCCAATCTCAAGAAGTGTACAGCTGATGAGAACTTCTCCATACCGCTTGACGAAATTCGTATTGGCAAAACACTGAAATTTGTTGAGAAACCAGTGGAAATCATGGAACGTGAAGTCAAGTGGCTTAAACGCAAGCGCATTCCTTTGGTCAAAGTTCGCTGGGAAGCTAAGCGTGGACCTGAGTTTACTTGGGAACGCGAAGATCAAATGAAGGCGAAATACCCACATCTTTTTCCACGAGTTTCCTCTAAATAAATTTCGGGACGAAATTTCCACAAGTAGGGGAGACTGTAACAACTGTGCTTGTAATCACTATGAACAGTTCTGTTATCAATAAAACAATGTTATTTGATCCCAATGTTTGTTTGATTGTGTTTTACATTTTTCATGTTTTGACTTTTATGTAATTTCAAACTCTACATCGCTTTCTGGAGAGTTATACGCAAACTAGTGCGTAAACGTACTCAGTTTAATGCGAGAAATACTCCGGAACATCAACATATACTCAACATACCTTAAATAACCTTTACATAACTTAGAAATAAGTTTTGAAGGCTTTGGTATGGCAAAAACAAGTTAATTCGCTTACAGGGACTAAATATGACAAACTGCGAAAGTATGTCAATTTGAACTGTAACGAACATTCCGGAACATAACCATAAGTTAAACACACCTTAAATATCCTTGACATAGCTTAGAAATAGGCTTTGAGGGGTTCGGTGTGCTAAAATAAACTTTTGGGACATTCAGGGACTAAAAGTGTCAAAAAGTGCACAAGTTTGCATTTTCGCGCATAACTTACGTTCTGAATACATCTGGACATCCAAAAATTTATGAAAGCATGACTACATTTTATTTTAGTGTTCGCCTTAAGAAAAATCCATTCGTCGCGTCATTTGGATCGTTTTTCGCGCTTATGCGCATTCCGTCGTAATTAAGCGAACATCGCGTTCGTACGACCAAACGAACCATCCTCCGGCATATTTTTGAGTATGTTTTGAGTTCCCTATACTTTAACTTCATTTTAGAGCCTTGAAATGAGGTTAACGGGGTTCAAACGCATCGAAAAAGGTCTTAAAACACAACAGGGACCATTGCTGCCAAAAATGAAACTTTCTGATTCAGATGGGGTGCTAGCGTAGCGCGACGCCTGAGGGGCTACCAGTCGCGCTACGCGACTGACTGTTCTGGTAGATTCAATGTTTCTAATTGCAAGTTGCAACCAATTAATTCTTAACCACATGTTTTAAGTGATGTGTCACTAAGTTAAGGAGCATTTGTGGCACCATAACATTCCGACAAGTGTACGCACGAGATTCGATCACGTTATTCAAGAAACAATCCTAACGGTTACCCGAATACTATATATACCCCATGCCTTTCATTGTTTTAAGGCACAAGAATCTTATTAGTTGTGTTCTAAGTTGAAACCTTGTTTCATACCTGAACTATACTGATCTAGATTAGCATTCGGGGACCCTTCGTAAGTATTCTTTCGTTCTTTTCCTTATTTTTACTGCTTTTCGAGTCAGAAAGTCAAACTTTGTTTGACTTTCAGCGTTGACCAGTAATGGTCAATGCGAAGTTCGTTTGAACTTCGCAACGTGATTGTAATCACGATGGCCATAGTCCCTTGGGACTATGCCTACTGATTACCACGTTGTCTAGGGTCGTAGGGTAAGCGATCTAATAAATCGCTTATACCTCGAACCCGACCCAGTTTGGTCGATCATTAGGATCAGACCAAACACATTAGGTGACCATAGTGTAGGGAATAACCTTCCGAGGTTATACCTTATGGTCACGACGTTTAAGTAGTTGTATGATAGGTAGTTTATATGCCTTAGGTAAATTACCAGAATACCCTTTTCATACATAATTGGTAATTTAGCATATGTAACCTAAACTTTTGTCACGTAACTGATTATGTAACATGTTTAGGCATATAATACTTGTCATAGGACTAGTTAGGCGGTCCGAACGCGTTTCACGCGCACGACACGTTAAAGTAGCATAAGCTTCCCAAACGGGTCGTAATGGGTCGTAAACAATTATGTTAAGTTTCATTTAGTATGTAGGCTTTGTTAAACCATATCACGTGAGTTCCGACACTCGTTTGGTTTACGAAACCTCATTCTATCCAATGTTCCGAGATAGGTCCGATTTATTAACATAGTTACCTATATTAGGTGCCGTTTGATTCCGAGATCTCTTGCATTGCTTGGTGGTTATCTTTATACAATTGAGCAATCTCAAGTGAGTACATAGACCCCTCTTTTACTGTTTTCCAAACTGTTTTGGGGTGGAACACATGTGCCTACTTTTTACTTTCCTGCTTTCCTGTTTTCACATCATATACCGGCTATGTTTGTTAGTACATTATAGTACATGATTTCATTACTTTTCTGCTATGTATGTTGACTGATAACATGCTAAGCACATTGATTTACATGACTTTTCTGCTATGTATGTTGACTAATAACATGCTAAGCACATTGATTTACATTACCTTTCTGCTATGTATGTTGACTGATAGCATGCTAGCACCTTGATTTACAAGACTTTTCTGCTTTGTATGTTAACTAAGCATACTTAGTACATTGTTTTCATATGACATGTATACAACTGCTATGACATTTGGTTTGCACAAACGGGTCTTTATAACGTTCATTAACATTTGCTACGCCGCTCGGGAGTAAGTAGTGGTACCATAGGACTTGACAAATCCCATTCCTGACATCCCGGGTTTGTTTGGATGTAAGGAATGACTGAATCCGAATACAATTCTTTTGATAACCTTGACTGAAAGGGTTATCCGACTGTCTCAAGGCTTGAATGTATGCGTTAACTTACCACATAAATGTTTGTATCAATGTATCATGCATCACTTTGCAAAACATAACTTTTTGATATATTCAAAATACTTTGTTTTGTACATTTTTACTTATGGTTTAAGTAGTCTTATTTTACTTACCATACATAACATTTGTTACACAATTACTTGACTACTATTGGACATGGATATTTGACATAGACATTTGACTTGGATATTTAACATGGACATTTGACATGGATATTCGACATAGACATTTGACATGATTTACATCTTGACATAAACACCTTGACATATTATTCAATACATTTGACTATTGGTTTAAACATAGACATCTTACATCGTTTGGTTTGATTAAGTGATTAAGTAACGATGCGTATGTAATATGATACAAGCATGGTGGATACGCCGCTGGTACTTCCTATATATAAGTGTTTGTATGGTATTATATGTCGTAACGTTATTTGAATCATTTCAGTTTGATACATATAACATTTTATACAAATAACTTACTTTTCACTAGACATTTATTTACAAACAACTTATCTTATACAAACACATTTTTACATGGTTATTTATTTAAACCTGACTTGTACTTATACATATCATCTGATCTTATTGTTTTCAAATGATTTACATGACAAAGCAAATTACAAGGTTCATGACTAAACATTTTTCTTAAACATAAGTCATGAATCCTATTTTCACAAAACCTATGTATCTCACAGGCATTTTTATGCTGACGTACCTATTTTCACGTGTGTTTTCAGGTGCTTTTCCATAGGATGTTGATCACGATACTAGGGCGGACCTGTGCCTTAGAAACTTTAAAAGATGATAGACTATGTTTAATTATGTTCTGAACTCTTTATTTTCCTGTTTGAAACAATGAAACACCCTTGTTCATTAAATAAATAAAACTTTGTATGCCATGGTTATGAAACAATTAATTCTGTCGCGACACGCCCCGATGTTTCCGCCGCGATTTGTTATTTTACGCGGTCGGGGTGTGACAACTATGTACTCACATGGGAATGCTTAGAAGTCTTGAACAACAACCAAGCAAAGCTAGAGGGGTCACGGAAATCAATCGGCACCTAATATAAGTAACTATGTAAATAAACCGGACCTACATCGGAAGATCGGATAGGATGAGGTTTCGTAAACCAAATGAGTATTGGAACTCATATGACATGGTTTAACAAAGCCTATATCCTAAATCGAAACCTAACCTAAGTGCTTACGACCCATTACGACCCATTAAGGTAGCTTATGCTACTTTAACGCGTCGTTCGCGCAAATGCGCGTTCGAGACGTCTAACTAGTCCTATGACAAGAATTATATGCCTAAACATGTTGCATAATCAATTAAGTGATAAAAGTTTATGTTACATATGCTTAAAATTTAATTATGCATGAAAAGGGTATTTTGGTCATTTTACCTAAGGCATATAAACTACCTATCATACAACTACTTAAACTATGTGACCATAAGGTATAACCTCGGAAGGTTATTCCCTATACAACTATGGTCACTAAACCTGCTTGGTCGGATCCTAATGATCGACCAAACGGGTCTAGTTCGAAAGTCTAAGCGGTTGTTTAGACCGCTTGACTTACGACTCTACACAAGCACTAAACTAAATGTGACGAGTTAAACATGTTAAAACATGTTTAACGAAGTTAGAAAACAGGTTTTGATATCAAAACAAAGTGTTTTGATACCCAAGAGTAGTTTGGTTACAAAATACGCATGAACATGCATTTTGGCCGAAACTACGACTCGTCACTACACCTAATCAACGTGGTAATCAGTAGGTATAGTCACAAAGGACTATGACCATCATGATTACACTCACGTTACGAAGTTCAAACGAACTTCGTGTTGACCATTGATCAGTCAAAGCAGAAAGTTAAACACAGTTTGACTTTCACGCTTAGAAAAGCATAAAAGAACGAAAGAATACTCACAAAAGGTCCAAGCAAGGAAATCTTGATCCAAATTGCTCAAGTATGAGGTACTAAACCCCAACTTAGAGCAAAAGAATCAGATTTGTGTGTTGCAACAATGAAAGCTTGTGGGTATTTATAGATTTCCTAGAACCGTTAGGATCGTTTCTTAAAATCCGAGCTTGAATCTTGGCCTTACACTTGGGCCCAAGGTTTAGAATACAATGGGTGCTCACATACAAGTCCATAGAATCGAAAATCAGGGGTTAAAACCATTGGAATAGGTGGTATTGGTCAGATTCATTGTTTCAGCATTTCGGCTGGTCTGAAGGTGGCTTACGGACTATAAGAGGACCTATACGGTCCGTATGGTACCCGGATGCTGGCAGAAAGTTTCAACAACTTGGCAGAACAGGCCCCTGTGACTCCAAACTTGATTTTTGATGCGTTTTGGCACGTTTAAGCCCCGTTAACCCCATTTCTGTAACAACTGTGCTTGTAATCACTATGAACAGTTCTGTTATCAATAAAACAATGTTATTTGATCCCAATGTTTGTTTTGTTATGTTATACATTTTTCATGTTTTGACTTTTATGTAATTTCAAACTCTACATCGCTTTCTGGAGAGTTATACGCAAACTAGTGCGTAAACGTACTCAGTTTAATGCGAGAAATACTCTAGAACATCAACATATACTCAACATACCTTAAATAACCTTTACATAACTTAGAAATAAGTTTTGAAGGCTTTGGTATGGCAAAAATAAGTTAATTCGCTTACAGGGACTAAATATGACAAACTGCGAAAGTATGTCAATTTGAACTGTAACGAACATTCCGGAACATGACCATAAGTTAAACACACCTTAAATATCCTTTACATAGCTTAGAAATAGGCTTTGAGGGGTTTGGTGTGCTAAAATAAACTTTTGGGACATTCAGGGACTAAAAGTGTCAAAAAGTGCACAAGTTTGCATTTTCGCGCATAACTTACGTTCTGAATACATCCGGACATCCAAAAATTTATGTAAGCACTAAAACATTTTATTTTAGTGTTCGGCATAAGAAAAATCCATGCGTCGCGTCATTTGGATCAGTTTTGCACTTTCGGGACCAGATTCGATGTATTAGCCGTTGTTTAATTCACAACCACACATTCTAACAATGCTTAGTCAGCGGATAAGGATGGAATTTAAACACCTAAACACCATGACATTTCAACACATGTATGGATGGAATTTAAACACCTAAACACCATGACTTTGCAACACATGTATGGATGGAATTTAAACACCTAAACACCATGACATTTCAACACATGTATGGATGGAATTTAAACACCTAAACACCATGACTTTGCAACACATGTATGGATGGAATTTAAACACCTAAACACCATGACATTTCAACACATGTATGGATGGAATTTAAACACCTAAACACCATGACATTTCAACACATGTACGGATGGGATTAAGGCACGTTTTCCATGAAATGATCTCAACGGTTCACCGAAAACTATATATACCCCATGCCTTTCATTGTTTTAAAGCACTAGAATCTAATTGATTGTGTTCTAAGTTGAAACCTTGTTTCATACCTGAACTATATTGATCTAGATTAGCATTCGGGGACCCTTTGTAAGTATTCTTTCGTTCTTTTCCTTATTTTTACTGCTTTTCGAGTCAGAAAGTCAAACTTTGTTTGACTTTCAGCGTTGACCAGTAATGGTCAATGCGAAGTTCGTTTGAACTTCGCAACGTGATTGTAATCACGATGGTCATAGTCCCTTGGGACTATGCCTACTGATTACCACGTTGTCTAGGGTCGTAGGGTAAGCGATCTAATAAATCGCTTATACCTCGAACCCGACCCAGTTTGGTCGATCATTAGGATCCGACCAAATACATTAGGTGACCATAGTAGGTAGGGAATAACCTTCCGAGGTTATACCCTATGGTCACATCGTTTAAGTAGTTGTATGATAGGTAGTTTATATGCCTTAGGTAAATTACCAGAATACCCTTTTCATGTATAATTGGTAATTAAGCATATGTAACCTAAACTTTTGTCACGTAACTGATTATGTAACATGTTTAGGCATATAATACTTGTCATAGGACTAGTTAGGCGGTCCGAACGCGTTTCACGCGCACGATGCGTTAAAGTAGCATAAGCTACCTAAACGGATCATAATGGGTCAATAAGACTTAGGTTAGGTTTCATTTAGTATGTAGGCTTTGTTAAACCAAATGACCCGAGTCTCTACACTCGTTTGGTTTACGAAACCTCATTCTATCCAATCATCCGATTAAGGTCCGGTTTATTAACATAGTTACCTATATTAGGTGCCGTTTGATTCCGAGATTTCTAGCATTACTTGGTGATTATCTTTAGACATCTGAGCAATCTCAAGTGAGTACATAGACCCCTCTTTTACTGTTTTCCAAACTGTTTTGGGGTGAAACACATGTGCCTACTTGTTACTTTCATGCTTTCCTGTTTTCACATCATATACATGCTATGTTCGTTAGTACATTATAGTACATGATTTTATGACATTTCATGCTAGGTGTGCCCAATTGTGTGCATTACTTAGTACATCGTTTTACATAGACATTTCGGCATAGACATTTTAACATGATTGACATTTGATCATGCATTTCCCACAAAACATAACTTTGATTTAAACCAAGTTTTACCTCAATACTTTGTTTTTGTGCATATGGTTTAGTTGAGACATTTCACTTGCCATACATGACATTTTGACATAGACAATTGACATGGATATTTTGACATAGACATTTGACATGGATATTTGACATAGACATTTGACATGGATATTTGACATAGACATTTGACATGATTTACATCTTGACATAAACACTTTGACATATTATTCAATACATTGGACAATTTGGTTAAACATAGACTTCTTACATTGGTTGGTTTGGTTTGAGTAAGTGATTAAGTAACGATGCGTGTGTAATATGATACAAGCATGGTGGATACGCCGCTGGTACTTCCTATATATAAGTGTTTGTATGGTATTACATGGCGTAACGTTATTTGAATCATTTCAGTTTGAGACATAGAACATTTTATACAAATAACATGCTTTTCACAAGACATTGAGTTACAAACAACTTATCTTATACAAACACATTTTTACATGGTTATTTATTTAACCTGACATTTACTTATACATATCATCTGACCTTATTGTTTTCAAATGATTTACAAGACAAAGCAAAGTACGGGGTTCATGATTAAACATTTTCTTAAACTCAAGTCATGAATCCTATTTTCACAAAACCTATGTATCTCACAGGCATTTTTATGCTGACGTACCTATTTTCACATGTGTTTTCAGGTGCTTTTCCATAGGATGTTGATCATGATACTAGGGCGGACCTGTGCCTTAGAGACTTTAAAAGATGATAGACTATGTTTAATTATGTTCTGAACTCTTTAATTTCCTACTTGAAACAATGTAACACCTTTGTTTATAAATAAAATACAACTTTGTATGCCATGGTTATGAAACAATTAATTCTGTTACAACACTCCCCGACGTTTCCGCCACGTTTTGTATGTTACACGTGGTCGGGGTGTGACAGAAGAGTTGGTATCAGAGCCAATGGTTATAGGGAATTAGGTTATTAGTAATGCTTTGACCTAGACTATAACTTTTCTAGGAACCTAACACAAGTTATCTTGTGTTTAGATCTTAAAACATGTACATCACCTATCCTTAGGTGATTATCAAAACAAGGAACCAAAATTTTTCCGAAACGATTTTTGAAAAACAATCATCTGTTTTTGAATGTTTTATTACAAGGTTTTGAACCCTCAATTGTAAGGTTTTGAACCCTCTGTTATACGGTTTTGAACCCTTTTCAGTTTGGTTTTTGGCCTTGTGCCTTCAAATTTTCAAAATCCCGTCAAACGTTTTGGGTTTTAAATAATGTGAACATGTGCAAACTGGAAGGGTGAATGCCTGTATTCTGGGTTTTCTGTCTAGGCAAGCACTTCGTATATATCTCATCAGACGCGAGACCAGTTGTGCTTACCTGGGAATTCTTGGGATGAGTGTTCACTTATAGGCGAGCATGTCTTCATTATACATTATTTTTGACCCATTTACTTTGATTAGTCACTGTGATTCGTTTGTTTGCTTGGTAATGCGGACAAATGACCATCATCTTTGCTTTTGTTGATTTTGTTTCATCTCATTCTCTTCATCCAATCAACTCACTCGTTTCCTTTCATGTTTTCCTCTTTTAGAATGCCTCCTCGACGCGACAATCTGATTGCGACTGCCGAACTGGCAGAAATTATTGCGGAGCAAATGGCTGCTCAATTCCCAAATCTCTTTGCTCAATGGAACCAGGCCAACAACAACAACAATGTTCCATGCAAATACAAGGATTTTAACCAGGCCAAACCACTCAAGTTTAGTGGTTCTGAGGGAGCGACTGGGCTTCTTCAGTGGTTCGAGAGTATAGAGAATACTTTTCGCCATGTGCAGTGTCCGGATAATCGCAAGGTCGAGTTCTCCTCGAGCGTATTTCAGAAGAGGGCTTTGACATGGTGGAACGGGGTTATGAGAGACCGGGGTGCAGAAGTTGCTCTCGCACAGACATGGGCTGAACTTAGGGCCCTGATGATGAGGGAATTCTGTCCTCGCCACGAACAGCGAGCGTTGGAGAAAGAGTTTGATGTTTTGAAGCAAGATAGTGGTGAGCACAGGGCTTATACTGATCGGTTTGAAGAATTGAGTCTGCTTTGCCCAACAATGGTTACCCCACTCGACAAGGCTATCGAGAGATACATCGACGGCCTACCTGACTCGGTACAAGATATTCTTACTGGTAGTAACCCTGCCACACTTCGTCAGGCGATCGAGTTATCTGCGACATTGACTGAGTCGCAGATCCGGAAGAACAAGTTACACCGGAAGGGTGACAAGGGCAAGAAACAGTCGGCAGATAACGTGAATAGCAAGAAAGGTCAAAACGGGAATGGAAAGAACTCTGGTTCTTCAAAGAGGGCAAAGAAGCGTAAGGCTTCCCAAAATTTTGCTATCACTGCTCAAGCTAACCAGGTAGCTCCCAACCAACCTGCACAGCCTCCAGTGAAGAAACCCTATACAGGGAATGCACCTTTGTGCAATAGATGCAACAGTCACCACCAGCCGCAACTTCCATGCCGTTTCTGTACTAACTGTGGGAAATCAGGCCATCTCGCCAATGTTTGTCGATCTGCTCAGAATCCCGCGGTTCAGAACCCGGCTCAACAAGTTGCTCAGCCTCCTGCTCCGCAACAGGGTCAAGCTGCAAGACCACAATACCCACCGGGTGCTTGTTACAATTGTGGGGATCTGACCCACTATAGGAATCGGTGCCCAAGACTGGCGAACCAGAACCAGAACCAGAATCAGGCTCCGGCTCGAGGCCGAGTTTTTAACATGAATGCCCAAGAGGCACAGGCTGACGATAATGTGGTGAACGGTACGTTCTTTATTAATAATCAGCCTGCATATGTTCTTTTCGATTCCGGTGCCGATAAGAGTTTCGTGTCTTTGTCTTTTGAGCCTATGCTTCGAGTGTCTAGAACGAAACTAGGAAAACCTTTGACAGTAGAAGTTGCTAGTGGTGAACCCATTATTCTTGATTCTGTTCTACGCAACTGCCAGTTGAACCTGAATGATCATCTTTTCCCTATCGATCTCACGCCTATGCAACTTGGAAGCTTCGACGTTATTGTGGGAATGGATTGGTTATCCAAGCATCACGTAGAGATAGTTTGTTCTGAGAAGATTGTTCGTGTGCCGCTTTCGACAGGCGAGATTCTGCAGGTTCAAGGTGAGAAGCCTACCGGTGGTCTCAAACTCATGTCTTGTTTTAAAGCTCGGAAGTATCTGCAGAAGAACTATGTGGCTTTCTTAGCACATGTTACAGAAGATAAAGGCAAGGGTAAGTCTATTTCAGATATTCCTGTCGTTCGGGATTATTCTGAAACGTTCCCTGAAGAATTACCTGGTCTACCTCCAGCACGCCAAGTCGAGTTCCGCATTGATCTCGTACCTGGTGCAAATCCCATTGCCAGAGCTCCATATCGTCTTGCACCATCTGAGATGCAAGAGTTGTCCAAACAACTTCAGGAGCTCTCTGACAAAGGTTTTATCCGTCCCAGCTTTTCACCTTGGGGTGCTCCCGTTCTCTTTGTCAAGAAGAAGGATGGATCCTTTAGGATGTGTATCGATTATCGTGAGCTTAACAAGCTTACCATCAAGAATCGATATCCCCTACCTCGCATCGATGATCTCTTTGATCAGTTACAAGGCGCTTCCTATTTCTCGAAGATTGATCTGCGATCAGGATATCATCAACTACGGGTGCATGAAGAAGACATTCCGAAGACAGCATTCCGTACTCGTTATGGGCATTATGAGTTCACAGTCATGCCATTCGGTGTGACTAATGCTCCTGCTGTTTTCATGGACTTAATGAATAGGGTCTGCAAACCTTATTTGGATCAGTTCGTCATTGTTTTTATAGATGACATCTTGATATACTCTAAGACACAAGCTGACCACGAGCAACATCTTCGTCTTACTTTGGAACTCCTAAAGAAAGAGCAACTTTTCGCCAAATTCTCCAAGTGCGAATTTTGGCTTAAAGAAGTTCAATTTTTGGGGCATATTATCAACGAACAAGGTATTCATGTAGATCCCTCCAAGATCAGTGCGATTAAGGATTGGGATACACCTACTACTCCTACTGAAGTTCGTTCTTTTCTTGGTCTAGCGGGTTATTATCGCCGCTTCATTGAAAACTTCTCTAAGATTGCAGTTCCTCTAACTGCTCTAACTCAGAAGAAAATGCCCTTTTACTGGGGATTCAGACAAGAGGAAGCTTTTCAACACCTGAAGCAGAAGCTTTGCGATGCGCCTGTCCTATCATTGCCTGAGGGTGATGATGATTTTGTCGTGTATTGTGATGCATCTAAATTGGGTCTTGGCTATGTTCTGATGCAAAGGAACAAAGTCATAGCCTATGCATCAAGACAATTGAAGATACATGAGAAGAACTACACCACTCATGATCTTGAGTTGGGTGCAGTTGTTTTCGCTCTCAAGATCTGGAGACACTATTTGTACGGTACAAAATGTGTGGTTTTCACTGACCATAAAAGTCTTCAGCATATCTTCAACCAGAAAGAACTCAACATGAGACAGCGACGTTGGGTTGAGCTTTTAAACGACTATGATTGCGAAATTCGCTACCATCCTGGTAAGGCGAATGTCGTAGCTGATGCATTGAGTCGTAAGGAACGTACTAAGCTTCATTGTGTACGTGTTCAATCTGTTATTCAAGCTCGATCCGATATTCAAGCACGCATTTCTCAAGCTCAACAATCTTGTGTTTCACAAGGATTGATGGATAAGGAATTTCCCTATCACATAACGCCTGCTCTGGAACTGAAGGACAATGGGTCATATTACTTCATGGACCGTTTGTGGGTCCCAAGCCAGGATGATATTCGTACCTTGCTTATGGATGAAGCCCATAAGTCTCGTTATTCCATTCATCCGGGCTCAGATAAGATGTATAAGGATCTTCGTATTCACTATTGGTGGCCTGGTATGAAGAAAGACATTGCCTTATACGTATCAAAATGCCTTACTTGTCTTAAGGTTAAGGCTGAACATCAGCGTCCTTCTGGTTTATTGGAGCAACCAGAGATCCCAGTTTGGAAATGGGAAAACATTACTATGGATCTCATTACCAAACTTCCACGCACTAAGAAAGGTCATGATGCCATCTGGGTAGTCGTTGATCGTCTTACAAAGTCAGCGCATTTCTTGCCAATCCGCGAGGATTTTCCTACTGACAGACTTGCTCAAATCTATGTAGATGAAATTGTGGCTCGACATGGTGTTCCTTTGAACATCATTTCTGACAGAGATGCTCGTTTCACTTCTCATTTTTGGAGAACCATGCAATCTGCCATGGGGACCCAACTTAATCTGAGCACAGCTTATCATCCGCAAATGGATGGTCAATCTGAGAGAACAATCCAGACTCTGGAGGATATGCTTAGAGCTTGTGTGATCGATTTTGGTGGTAGCTGGGATTCACATCTTAAATTGATTGAATTCTCCTACAACAACAGTTATCACACTAGCATCAAAATGGCTCCATTCAAAGCTCTCTATGGTCGAAAATGTCGTTCACCAGTCTGCTGGAATGAGATTGGCGAGGCTCAACTTACTGGACCTGCCCTCATTTTAGAGACAACAGATAAGGTCAAGAAAGTTCGTGATAACCTTCAGGCAGCTAGAAGCCGTCAGAAGATTTACGCGGACCCAAAACGCAAAGCCTTGGAATTTCAAGTCGGTGATCGAGTATTACTTAAGGTCTCACCTTGGAAAGGTGTGATCAGATTTGGAAAGAAAGGAAAACTTGCACCTAGATACGTTGGACCATTCAAGATCGTCGAAAGAATCGGAAAGGTAGCCTACAGACTTGAGTTACCTCCTGAACTGGGAAATGTTCATCCAACTTTTCACGTGTCCAATCTCAAGAAGTGTACAGCTGAAGAGAACTTCTCCATACCGCTTGACGAAATTCGTGTTGGCAAAACACTGAAATTTGTTGAGAAACCAGTGGAAATCATGGAACGTTAAGTCAAATGGCTTAAACGCAAGCGCATTCCTTTGGTCAAAGTTCGCTGGGAAGCTAAACGTGGACCTGAGTTTACTTGGGAACGCGAAGATCAAATGAAAGCGAAATATCCACATCTTTTTCCACGAGTTTCCTCTAAATAAATTTCGGGACGAAATTTCCACAAGTAGGGGAGACTGTAACAACTGTGCTTGTAATCACTATGAACAGTTCTGTTATCAATAAAACAATGTTATTTGATCCCAATGTTTGTTTTGTTATGTTATACATTTTTCATGTTTTGACTTTTATGTAATTTCAAACTCTACATCGCTTTCTGGAGAGTTATACGCAAACTAGTGCGTAAACGTACTCAGTTTAATGCGAGAAATACTCTGGAACATCAACATATACTCAACATACCTTAAATAACCTTTACATAACTTAGAAATAAGTTTTGAAGGCTTTGGTATGGCAAAAATAAGTTAATTCGCTTACAGGGACTAAATATGACAAACTGCGAAAGTATGTCAATTTGAACTGTAACGAACATTCCGGAACATGACCATAAGTTAAACACACCTTAAATATCCTTTACATAGCTTAGAAATAGGCTTTGAGGGGTTTGGTGTGCTAAAATAAACTTTTGGGACATTCAGGGACTAAAAGTGTCAAAAAGTGCACAAGTTTGCATTTTCGCGCATAACTTACGTTCTGAATACATCCGGACATCCAAAAATTTATGTAAGCACTAAAACATTTTATTTTAGTGTTCGGCATAAGAAAAATCCATGCGTCGCGTCATTTGGATCAGTTTTGCACTTTCGGGACCAGATTCGATGTATTAGCCGTTGTTTAATTCACAACCACACATTCTAACAATGCTTAGTCAGCGGATAAGGATGGAATTTAAACACCTAAACACCATGACATTTCAACACATGTATGGATGGAATTTAAACACCTAAACACCATGACTTTGCAACACATGTATGGATGGAATTTAAACACCTAAACACCATGACATTTCAACACATGTATGGATGGAATTTAAACACCTAAACACCATGACTTTGCAACACATGTATGGATGGAATTTAAACACCTAAACACCATGACATTTCAACACATGTATGGATGGAATTTAAACACCTAAACACCATGACATTTCAACACATGTACGGATGGGATTAAGGCACGTTTTCCATGAAATGATCTCAACGGTTCACCGAAAACTATATATACCCCATGCCTTTCATTGTTTTAAAGCACTAGAATCTAATTGATTGTGTTCTAAGTTGAAACCTTGTTTCATACCTGAACTATATTGATCTAGATTAGCATTCGGGGACCCTTTGTAAGTATTCTTTCGTTCTTTTCCTTATTTTTACTGCTTTTCGAGTCAGAAAGTCAAACTTTGTTTGACTTTCAGCGTTGACCAGTAATGGTCAATGCGAAGTTCGTTTGAACTTCGCAACGTGATTGTAATCACGATGGTCATAGTCCCTTGGGACTATGCCTACTGATTACCACGTTGTCTAGGGTCGTAGGGTAAGCGATCTAATAAATCGCTTATACCTCGAACCCGACCCAGTTTGGTCGATCATTAGGATCCGACCAAATACATTAGGTGACCATAGTAGGTAGGGAATAACCTTCCGAGGTTATACCCTATGGTCACATCGTTTAAGTAGTTGTATGATAGGTAGTTTATATGCCTTAGGTAAATTACCAGAATACCCTTTTCATGTATAATTGGTAATTAAGCATATGTAACCTAAACTTTTGTCACGTAACTGATTATGTAACATGTTTAGGCATATAATACTTGTCATAGGACTAGTTAGGCGGTCCGAACGCGTTTCACGCGCACGATGCGTTAAAGTAGCATAAGCTACCTAAACGGATCATAATGGGTCAATAAGACTTAGGTTAGGTTTCATTTAGTATGTAGGCTTTGTTAAACCAAATGACCCGAGTCTCTACACTCGTTTGGTTTACGAAACCTCATTCTATCCAATCATCCGATTAAGGTCCGGTTTATTAACATAGTTACCTATATTAGGTGCCGTTTGATTCCGAGATTTCTAGCATTACTTGGTGATTATCTTTAGACATCTGAGCAATCTCAAGTGAGTACATAGACCCCTCTTTTACTGTTTTCCAAACTGTTTTGGGGTGAAACACATGTGCCTACTTGTTACTTTCATGCTTTCCTGTTTTCACATCATATACATGCTATGTTCGTTAGTACATTATAGTACATGATTTTATGACATTTCATGCTAGGTGTGCCCAATTGTGTGCATTACTTAGTACATCGTTTTACATAGACATTTCGGCATAGACATTTTAACATGATTGACATTTGATCATGCATTTCCCACAAAACATAACTTTGATTTAAACCAAGTTTTACCTCAATACTTTGTTTTTGTGCATATGGTTTAGTTGAGACATTTCACTTGCCATACATGACATTTTGACATAGACAATTGACATGGATATTTTGACATAGACATTTGACATGGATATTTGACATAGACATTTGACATGGATATTTGACATAGACATTTGACATGATTTACATCTTGACATAAACACTTTGACATATTATTCAATACATTGGACAATTTGGTTAAACATAGACTTCTTACATTGGTTGGTTTGGTTTGAGTAAGTGATTAAGTAACGATGCGTGTGTAATATGATACAAGCATGGTGGATACGCCGCTGGTACTTCCTATATATAAGTGTTTGTATGGTATTACATGGCGTAACGTTATTTGAATCATTTCAGTTTGAGACATAGAACATTTTATACAAATAACATGCTTTTCACAAGACATTGAGTTACAAACAACTTATCTTATACAAACACATTTTTACATGGTTATTTATTTAACCTAACATTTACTTATACATATCATCTGACCTTATTGTTTTCAAATGATTTACAAGACAAAGCAAAGTACGGGGTTCATGATTAAACATTTTCTTAAACTCAAGTCATGAATCCTATTTTCACAAAACCTATGTATCTCACAGGCATTTTTATGCTGACGTACCTATTTTCACATGTGTTTTCAGGTGCTTTTCCATAGGATGTTGATCATGATACTAGGGCGGACCTGTGCCTTAGAGACTTTAAAAGATGATAGACTATGTTTAATTATGTTCTGAACTCTTTAATTTCCTGTTTGAAACAATGTAACACCTTTGTTTATAAATAAAATACAACTTTGTATGCCATGGTTATGAAACAATTAATTCTGTTACAACACTCCCCGACGTTTCCGCCACGTTTTGTATGTTACACGTGGTCGGGGTGTGACAATTTCAAAGATCTAAAATGAAGTTAAAGTATAGGGAACTTAAAATGTGCTTAAAAATATCTCGGATGTCGGTTCGTTTGATCGTACGATTGCGTTATTCGGTTAATTAAGACGGAAGTCGTAACGGACGCAAAAACGATCCAAATTGCGCGACGAATGAAATTTTATCATGCCAATCACTAAAATAAAATATTTTAATGATTACATAAATTTTTGGATGTCCGCATATATTCAGAACGTAAGATATGCGCGAAAATGCAAACTTATGCACTTTTTGACGCTTTTACTCCCTGTTGATCAAATAAGTTTACTTTTGCGCACCAAACACCTCAAAGCCTATTTCTAAGATATGTAAAGTATATTTAGGGCATTTTTAACTTATGTTCGTATTCTGGAAATG
>JARYGA010054666.1:0-64807 GCA_030545235.1 Helianthus tuberosus | reverse complement strand
AAAGGATGGGGACAATGCTGGTCTCACTGCTCGTTTCAAACAGCTCAGCATTATCTGTCCCGATCAAGTCAAGACTCCCGACATGACGATCAAGAAGTACATCCGGGCACTGCCCGACTGCGTTGCTGATTTCGTGCAAGCAGCTAAGACTACGACGATCGAGGAAACCTATCTGCTAGCCGCTGAGATCAACGACAAGCGGGTTAAGGCTTGTGTCTGGGATAAGGCTTCGAAGCATCTGCAACAAGCTACTGCTACTGCACCGACTGTTGAACCCACCTCATCGAGTAACAAAAGAAAGAACAAGAGAAAGAACAGCTCCACCAACAAGAACTGTGCGATTACTGCTGCACCGATTCAAGCTGTACCTGCCCAACAACGTCAAGTAGCGGCGCCTGTGGCCAATGCACCGCCTGCAAAGCGTGCATATACTTGACCACACCCGCTCTGCCCTACTTGCACCTACCACCACTCGACTGCTATTCAATGTCGTTTTTGTGCTCATTGCAATGTGTACGGCCATTTCACTGCCAACTGCCGTATTCGTCAAGCTCCTGCCAATCAAGCTCTACTCACTGCCCCACAGGGTCAACAAGCTCCTCCGGCACCCGCAGTCAAAGCCAGAGCCTGCTTCGCATGTGGCGACCCGAACCATTTCACCAACGTGTGCCCGAACAGGGCTGTGAAACAAGAGCATCAGCAACAGCAGCCACATCAGCAACAACAACAGCAGCAACAACAACAGGCCGCATGCGCCAGAACTTTCAACCTCAACGTGCGTCAAGCCCAGGGCGAAAACAACGTGGTCAATGGTACGTTCCTTGTGAATGGTATTTATGCTTCATGTTTGTTTGATACCGGAGCCAATAATTGCTTTGTGTCGTTCGAATTTGAGAAACTCCTTAGTCGTAAACGTTCCCAACTCTCCTCGACATTCGATGTTGAAGTCGCTACCAGAAGAACCGTTACTGTCAATTTTGTTCTCCGTGATTGTACTCTTGAGCTCAACAATCACATCTTTTCGATCGACCTTATTCCGATGCAACTCGGAAGCTTTGACATCATAATAGGCTTGGAATTTCTTCGAGAAAACCTTGCTGAAGTTGTATGCTTCGACAAGATGATTCGATTTTCGCTCGCGAATGGTGACTTATTGTGTGTATATGGCGATACTACTTCAAAAGGGCTCAAGCTTATGTCATGTATCCAAGCCAGCAAGTATCTCCGTAAGGAATACAGGGCTTTCTTGGCTAACATTGTAGTAGCGGAGAAGGAAAAGAAAGAGAAGAAGGAAGTAAAAGACGTTCTTGTGGTTCGAGAATTTCCTAATGTTTTTCCAGAAGATCTTCCTGGACTACCGCCAAGTCGTGATATCGACTTTCGTATCGACCTCATTCTTGGAGCCAACCCTATCGCCAAAGCTCCCTACCGACTCGTGCCGTCAGAAATGCACGAACTCTCAACCCAACTCCAGGAATTACTTGAGAAAGGCTTCATTCGCCCGAGCACCTCTCCTTGGGGTGCGCCAGTCCTCTTCGTCAAAAAGAAGGATGGGTCGTTCAGGATGTGCATCGACTCTCGGGAATTGAATAAGTTAACTATCAAGAACCGCTATCCTCTACCGCGCATCGACGATTTGTTTGATCAACTACAAGGCACTACGTGTTTCTCAAAGATCGACCTGCATTCAGGATATCATCAGCTACGTATTCAAGAGGAGGATATACCCAAAACCGCGTTTCATACTCGTTACGGCCACTACGAATTCGTTGTCATGCCTTTTGGTCTAACAAACGCACCAGCGGTTTTCATGGATCTTATGAACCGCGTGTGTAAACCATATCTCGACCGTTTCGTCATCGTATTCATCGACGATGTCTTGATCTATTCCAAAACGAAAACTGAACACGCGCAACATTTACGTTTGGTTCTCGAGTTACTCCAGGGGAACCAACTCTATGCCAAGTTCTCCAAGTGCGAATTTTGGTTAGGGGAAGTTCAATTTCTGGGTCACATTGTTAATAGCCAAGGCATCCACGTCGACCCTGCGAAGATTGAGGCTGTCAAGAGCTGGGTTACGCCTAAGAACCCGTCTGAAGTCCGCTCTTTTCTCGGACTTGCGGGCTATTATCGACGCTTTATCGAAGGATTCTCAAAGATCGCTGTACCGCTTACCTCGCTTACACATAAGGACCAGCCTTTTGTCTGGGGAACCAAACAAAAGTCTGCCTTTCGAACCCTCAAACACATGCTTTGCAATGCTCCTGTTCTCACATTGCCCAATGGAAACAATGATTTCATTGTCTACTGTGATGCTTTCAACCTTGGTCTTGGTTGTGTTCTCATGCAACGGGACAAGGTCATAGCTTACGCATCTCGTCAGCTCAAAATGCACGAGAAGAACTATACAACCCATGATCTCGAGCTAGGCGCAGTTGTTTTTGCATTAAAGATTTGGCGACACTACCTGTATGGTACCAAGTGTACGATCTTCACCGATCATAAGAGCCTACAACATACCTTTAATCAGAAGGAACTTAACATGCGTCAACGCCCATGGGTAGAACTTCTCAATGATTACGAATGTGAGATCCGTTATCACCCAGGCAAGGCGAATGTTGTTGCCGACGCATATAGCAGACGGAGCTACCTGCTTAGCACTCGTAATGTTCAAGCCCAACATGACCTTGAAACCCTCATCCGCGACGCTCAGCATGCTTGTTTCAACGAACGCACTTTGATGAAGGAAAGAATCTACCACGATGGAGCCCAACTTGTGAGCAAATCGAATGGGATATTCCACTTTTTAGATCAAATTTGGATTCCCAAACGAACCAATTTGTGACAGATTCTGATGGACGAAGCCCACAAGTCCAGATACTCCATTCATCCCGGTGCTGACAAAATGTACCAGGACCTTCGTTATAAGTACTGGTGGCCGGGTATGAAACGGGATATCGCTCTTTACGTCGGAAAATGCCTAACTTGTGCTAGAATCAAGGCCGAACATCAAAGACCCTCTGGCTTACTCGAACAACCACCAATTCCCATGTGGAAGTGGGAGAGCATAGCTATGGATTTCGTAACCAAGCTTCCACCCACGTCATCAGGTCACGACAGCATATGGGTTGTGGTCGACCGATTAACTAAATCAGCTCACTTTCTGCCTATATGAGAAGACTACAAGGTAGAACGATTAGCCCGAATCTACACCGACGAGAACATTTGTAATTATGGGACGCCTCGTGACATCATCTCTGATCGTGATGCTCAGTTTACTTCGCGATTGTGGGAAACGTTTCAAACGGCACTCGGTACAACGCTTAATCTAAGTACTGCTTTCCACCCACAAACCGACGGTCAGACTGAAAGAACGATTCGTACTCTTGAAGACATGCTCCGATCGTGTGTTTTGGACTTCGGTGGTAATTGGGATAAATACCTGCCATTGGTCGAATTCTCGTATAATAACAGCTATCATTCTAGCATCGAGATGGCACCTTTCGAAGCATTATACGGAAGAAGATGTCGATCGCCTATTGTGTGGCATGAGATCGGTCACTCGCAACTAACCGGTCCGGAGCTATTACAAGAAACGACAGACAAAATTTTCCAAATCCGAGACAACCTAGTGAAAGCTCGGGATCGACAGAAAGTCTACGCCGATAAAAAGCGCAAGCCCCGTGAATTTGGCGTTGGTGACTACGTACTCCTAAAGGTATCACCTGGGATGGGTGTAGTCCGATTCAGCAAGAAAGGGAAACTCGCGCCTCGATATGTTGGACCATTTAAGATTCTGGAAAGGATCGGAAAAGTCACCTACAGACTCGAACTACCAGAGGAACTTAGCAACGTCCACCCGACTTTCCACGTGTCAAACCTCCGAAAGTGCATCGCCGACCATGACTTACATGTTTCTCTTGATGATCTACAAGTGAACGAAACATTACACTTCGTGGAAAAGCCTGTCGAAATCATGGATCGCCAAACCAAACAGCTCAGGCGCTCACGCATTCCTATTGTGAAAGTCCGATGGGAAGGCAAACGACCAATTTCGCCCAACTTGACTCGTAGAAACTTCTTGTTTTTATTTATATTACGTGGAGTAAGTGTTGTTAATTGCAATAATCGATGTGTGTTAATCGTAATTCAATCGACCTACGACTGTGAACTATAGGAAATAACAATGCAATAAAGTTAATCAACTAACAATCAAGCTATGCTAATCGAATCGACATCGAATCGCGACTCGAACTATGTATTTTACTTGTTGCTTATACGTGTGTGTGTACCTTACGTGTTACCTGTGCATGTTTATTTATATTGTGTTGTGGTAATTAAACGAACTCACTCGAAACTCGAAATCGAAACTCGAATGCTATCGAACTCGAACTAGAATCACAATCGAACTATGATAGATGGTGGAGAATAGATTACGCGAGATACGAAGTAGTTGGGACTAAAAGTAATTTGACTAGGAAACCCTGTCGAATCGCTCGCAATCGGAACCAAAACGTCAAAGATCGTCGCACCAAACACACCACCCAGGCGCCAATCCGCACGGACTGATGTCCGCACGGACAGACCATCCGCACGGATAGCCGCATGGGGAAGTGTTAAGTGCATCCGACCAAGATTGCTATCCGCACGGATAACCATCCGGGCGATGTGTAATCCGCACGGATAACACTTTCTTCTTTTTTCATCCTATAAATACCCCTGTCATTGTCATTCTTTCCAATTTTGGAAACCCTTGTTCGACCAGCACGCTCAACTCGCCTTTTCTCAGATTTCTCTCGATTCCGGTAAGTTCTCGCCCTAAATCTTGTACTTTCTTGATCTATACGCACTTCTACACTTTTCTATCTTTTAAATATTAACTTTTAACCGTGAAATCATCAAGATTTGAGGTATTCTAGGATGGCGTCATCATGAAGTTCCCATGAACTTCAAGTCTGACCTCATTCCACCAAGAATAACTCGGATCTGAACGGTTTCCACAAGATTTCACCAACAACTTCACATAAATCTGAACTTTTCAAAGGATAAAAGAATTGAAAGAAATAAACACAAGTTTTCTCCTTCTTTTACACTCAAAACGATAAGAATCGGACTAGTTCTAGTCTTCTACTCAATGTTAGTGATGCACTAGTCCTAGATCCGGATTCTACCCGCGAGACACCTGATTTCGGGTTAGACCAGAATGATCATTCTAAGCCGCCGACCGGCCAAGCCGGGGTGATTCCTGGCCGGCTTAGTCATGCGGGTAAGAATACAATTCCGATTGGTTGACACGTAATCAGAACGTCTCGATAGAACGACAAAAGCGACCAAGGGTAGACGAATGGAACAACCAGAACGAGATACTGTCCGGACGAACTGATGTCCGCACGGACAGGATATCCGGACGGACTGATGTCCGCACGGACAGGTTATCCGGACGGGTTGCCATCCGGACGGACTACACTTGGGACCCATATTCAAACAAGGTTTGAGTATCGACGAATGAATAATCCGCACGGACGGCCCTCTGAATGGATTACTCTTCGGATCATGAGATACTAAGACCTTAAACAATTTCCAACATGTTCATCCGACCGGACTACCATCCGGACGGATTGTCGTTGTCCGCACGGACTACCATCCGGACGGATTTCACCAATTTCACCAAGTGACTCACCAGAAAGGTCGTTGTCCGCACGGACTACCATCCGGATGGATTGTCGTCCGCACGACCGACTTGAAGGGTAGAGATACTTAAATGTTTTCTAAATACTACAACGAAAACTTCAAAGGGCAAGCCATCATACATAAACACATCCTTAGCATAGGAAGTAACAATCCACTCGAATAGTTATCCGCATGGACAAACTGTCCGCACGGATGACTAACCGAGCGGATTACCCTTCACACGGATCACTGTTCGCACGGATGACCATCCGCACGACCAGCTCTCCTACCCACCCTCACCCTGTATTGTTTTACACGCCACTTATCGCTACGCTATCGAATCTATTCAGGCTAACCGTACTCGCTAAAAGCGCTCCCTTCAATCCATTAATCGCTATGAGTATACTCGATCCCTTTTCGCTTTTAGCACTTTTGGGTGTTACATACGTTACGAATATTCAAACTACAACTATCCCACTACTCAAACTATTTGAACGCAAACCGTTAATGCATGTTATACGTGGCTTATGAATGCTTGTTTGTTATGTTTACACATGGAATGCTGTCTACCTGCCTTAGCAACGATAGTACTATAGTTTGGACTCAGCACCCGTTTACACGGGGGTTGTTAAGGATCTTTTACTTGCCTGGATTACGGTGGTAGTCATGTATTGCGAACTGCCTCGGGCAGTCAACCCGCAGTCATTGGTATCGATGGATCTATGTCGGTAACTAACGTGCTTCATTTCACTGTGTGTACGTGCTGGTTATGCGTAAACGAATTCGAACTCTATATGCTATTATCAAACTTGTATGCTCACCTTTACATTATATGTATTGACTTTATTTTAACGTATGTGACAGGTGCTTAGGAAGTTTACATGTCTAGCATGCTGTGAACTTGAGGCTAGGAAAGGTCTAGGATGCTCTCTGTGCCGTGATGAAATTGAAGCTAGGAACGGAGGTCCTAGAAACCAATAAATAAACTATTTTGTTTGAATCTGAGTTGTCAGAACAAGAATATTTGCCTAGATGTTATCTGTAATAATTTGTTTACTATTTGAGACATGGTATGGGACATGTTAATTTAAATTGAATGGTAATGATAGTTGTTATGGAAACTTCTGGACAATCTGTTTCGCTCAGTGCCATGCCCCGATGATTCCGCCATCGGTTGGGGTGTGACAGTGAAAGAGTGTGCCTTCTGTGAGTAAGGTTAAACTCTTCAAATGTTGGTGGTTGTGCATTTTAAAAAACTTGATATCCTATAATTGCAATTGCAATTGAAATATCAGATATTGTTCTATTACTACTTAAGAAACACAATATTTGAACAGGGGACACAACTAAGGTAACACATTGATTCCATTTTGGGTAGTGGAAACTTGAGAGAAGCTGTGAGGCTTATTCCAATTCGCTGCATTGGACAACATATTTCATACACATGTTTGTTTTTAAAATTTCAAATAAAATCCAGGTTGTAACTGTCTTATTCAGCAATATTTTGTGTCACAACCACATAAAACTGAACTTTAATAAGTGGTGGTTTGAGTTTTGATTAATGTTTTTTATTCTTAGGTTTTTGTGTGTGTGACTGAAATGTTATAATTTTCATTAGAGTACCAGTTAAGAAAACAATGCACGGGTTCCTCGAGCTCCTTCTTACTCAGTCAGGTAGCATTGGGTCAGGTTTGGTAATCGGGTTTCGGTTAGAAAAAGGTAAAAACCAAAGTGCCTTTATATCTTCGGGATTATGGTCGAAAGCAATTTCAACCCATTTCTTCATAAGTGGTTTGACTCAACCAATTATTTAAAAAGAAAACAATGAACATTTCTATTTTTTTGGTATATCATTTTTAGTCATTAAAATTTAGTTCCATCTACATTGAATGTGATTCGCCAATTGTATTTATGCAAATTGCCATTGCTAAAGCATCACCCATCTGTCTGCAGCTAGCACTATCTAATATTGTTTAATAGATTATTGACTGATACTTTTTGTGTTGGATATTATTTTAGCCCTAATTAATCAATTTGAGTACTTTTTCTTTGTTTATTTATTTGGGGATGAAATTAGTTTAGATAATGCAAATGGGATCTTTTTGCTTGATGAGAAATTGAAAAAGTCGAGAACTTTATCAAGAAAGAAAGATGGCGGTATATCCAAATGGAGAAATCATAGAATGATAATAGCCTTCAAACTAGCATCGACAATCGACATACGCCTAATCTTTAACGGGCTGATATGGATTATGTTATTGCTAATGGGTCAAATGCCTGAAGTTATATTTTTTAAAGGTAATAATCAAGCTGCTATCTTATATGAATGTTGTAATGTGATGCAGAGGAAGCAAAAACAGTGACGAGAGACGAAAAGAGAGAACATAACTTGTAGCTCGTGGCCGATATGATCCATGTGTCGTCCTTAGAGGTTTGCACCGAGATCCATACATTTTTTTTGTTCTATATGTATATATTTCACATTCGGAATTAACTTTGGGGGTGGTGTAGCACATCATCTACCATCCTAGGTGGCAATTCATGACCCATTTCATTCCCCCCATACCCCTTAGCCTTACAACGAGCACCCGTTGTTAACCTATTTCCATAATTAAGTTAGTGTCAATACACTTTTAAAATAATAATGAGGAACTTCTATTGTTTAATATTATTAGATATCGTTACGGGGATGAGCTACATTTGGACCAGGCTATGAAATATATTTTCCAATATGGTTTGGTAAGTTATGACTTTTGTATACATGTGATTCACGTGTTTATTAGGCGCAATCTTTTCAAAACAAAAAAAATGGATTTATAAAAACTCAAACATGTGACTATATTATTACCAGTTTTGATGGTAATTTATTATCATTCAAGAAAGTGTGCATATATAAGAAGTACTCCACCCGTGTAGTTGTTTGTAGTTCCCGTTCTTGGGTATATCTCGTGTTGAACTATCATGGCATGATTTGTTAAGTACTATTGGAGTTAAGAAATCATTACATATTATGATGTAAAATGGGCATTTTTTTAGAGTTACTTTGGATATTTTGTTATTGTTCAAGATTTGTTAGGGTGTTGTTTGAAATCAAGAAATCTTGCTCATTCTATAGCAAAGTTTGGATTTTTGTCTCGGTTATTGTTTGTTATCATCAAGGGTCACTGTAGGTTTCATGTTTTGTTTCATAATTTTACTTATTGTTCGTTTTCATAACTGTATGTTATGGTTTGTTTATAACTTTTGAAGTTTATAATTCCATTTTTACTTATCTGATTGCTTTATTAGATTAAACTGTTTACTTCTACAATATACTTTTGTTCTTTAAGTGACCACATATAATTGTTAAAGTGGTTATTGACATACGGTATGGAAAACTCACATGCACTAATTTTGGTTGTTAAATTGTACAATATGATTGATGATTGAATAGCTACAAATCTCAACTATAAAGAATGTAATTTAAAAAATAAACAAAAAAATATACAAGCCATATACGTATGTATCTTTAACTAGGGGTGTGAATTTCTGTCACGACCTGAAAGCACGACACGAACCTAACACTAAATTTGCGGGTTTTAGTTTAGTCTAAACGGGTTCGGGTCAGTTTCCGGCTGAACCCGTTTAGCTAAACGGGTCAAGTTCAGGTAAACCCTTTGGGTTGGCGGGTTGACCCGTTTAACAAATTTATATTATATTATTTTTTTATACAATTTGTATTATGTCATAAATTAAATTGGGTGTTTTTTTGTAGTAAATGTTAATGGCGGGTTCGGGTCAACATGCGAATATTCGAGTCGTGTTTGGGTTCATATGTATTGCACGATTTCGGGTCAGGTTGAACCCGCAAACACGGCCCGTTTAGCACCCCTATTTAACATGCAAGGAAATGAAACTTAAAAGTGTGTGTTATTGTTTATGCATACAGTTGTTATTACGTTTTATTATTTAAGTTTATTCTCTGTTTCAGTAAGGTAAATAGCCTGCAACTTCTTGATTTATGAGGTAGAAACTTGATAATATTTAAAAGATTTAATGCCATTTATGAACATTTGGTAGTTCGTGAGGCTTGCACATCTTATTGGTATGGATCTAATATAGAAATAAGTCGAGTCAACAGGTATGCACTCAATAATTATCTATTGTTCGTTTTATAGATTTTTTGTTGACCATGTGAACCAATTTCCCTACTCATGGACTCCAGCGATACCCAACCAACCAATTACATTGGGCGGATGGCCTCTTTTTTTGTGTAAATGCAGTGGTTTCCTTAGCATGTTACCTTGTCTTAAGTCTGCAATTTGTTCAGTTCCCTCTAATGCTTCATCTAAGGTTCTTTTCAAAGTAAAGATATTATCTTTCATGTTATTTGCTTATTAGACATTTTACTTTTATAAATAACCATATTATTAAACTTCACTAATCACTTGTGATTTTTCATGTTAATCCAAGAATCAAGAACTTTGGTATTTAGAAGAAACAACTGCCTCCTGAACCACATTCTGTTCGGTTTGACTCTTATCGTCTAACTATCATAAGTTTGTGTGGCTGCTGAAGATGCTCTTCGTGCAACTATCTCTGATCTGATCATTTGTGGAAATCTTTATCATTTTTAGATGAATTTGAGGCATATTTTACATATGTAATAGATGATATAAAAACAATTACGAAATATAGAAGTTCTTATCAATATGTGTTTTTAAGAGAGAATCTTGAGCTATTAAAGGGTGCTGCTGACAATTATTATCATGCATGGTGGGTAAGGCATGGGGTTTCTTTTGAAAGTGAAATTGCATCTATTTATTTGGAACATAAAGAAATAATACCATTGGGTATTCTACAAATAAAAAAAGCTAATCTTTTTACAAATAGGATCCTATATTCACAATGTTTTTTTAGTTCAGCAACAATATCATGAGGGGCTTTAGTTAATTTTATGCTTAAAATACTCAAGGTTCCAACAACTATATTCACAATGCTCGGGTTCCTCGAGTTCCTTCTTACTCGGTTCAAGTAGCATTGGGTCAGGTTTGGTAATCGAGTTTTGGTTAGAAAAAGGTAAAAACCAAAGTGCATTTATATCTTTGGGATTATGGTCGGAAGCAATTTCAACTCATTTCTTCATAAGTGGTTTGACTTAACTGGTACCGTATCGCACGTGGGTTAGGTTTTTGCTGGAACAATTGATCTCCTTTGAAAGTGATTTTTTTAGCGTGGAGGGCTGCTTTAAATGGGTTACCCATGTTGATAGCCTTACAACAGAGAGGAATTGGTCTGGGCTAGATCCGATAGCCTAATATATTAATTTCTAGGGTCTCAAAATATATGTAACAATTTCTTTTTCGGGTTGTCCCAAAATAAATGCACTGTATGGTACATTTTTTTTGTTGGAAATGTTTGCCAAACATGAATGGTTATCCACTTATAAGAAATCATATAAAAAATTTCTTTTGTAAATATAATTTTTTAACACAACCCATAACCCGTGAAGCTCACGGGTATATAACCTAGTATATATATATAGTGGAGAGTTCAAACGAAAACAAATTTTTTGTAAGAAGAAGAAATAAGACTTTTTAACCAATAAGAATGCTTTATTTTGGTTCATTTAATATTTGTATTTAATATTAGAGTGAATTGCAAATTTTGTCCTTTATCTATATACCACATTTCAGGCATTGCCCTTTGTCTTTAAAATTGATGAGTTTTGTACTTAATGTTTCTAAATTTTGCATGTTATGTCCTTTAGACCTAACCCGGTTAATTTTTTCTGTTAAATATGATCATGTGCAAGACACATGAGGGTAGTTCTGTCAATTCAAAATTTTAAAGGATGGATTATGTAAATGACTTGATTAAACAAATAACCCTCTACAACTCCACCACCACCCACCCCTTCACCACCTGCAACCACCACCCGCAACCCCCGCCTGCCAAACCACCACCACCCACTCCTTTATCACCAACTCCATGGCTATCTTCACCGGTAGGTAAGACTCCGGCTGCCTAACTCTTTTTCTCCTTCTCTGTTACCTATATGCAAACCCACTCAATCATCATCGCCATTCGTTTCAAATCCTTGAAAACCCTCACTGCTGCCTTTCTTCTCCTAAAATTTATGATGCCATCACCACCACCCATCTCGCCATTTTTTTAATTACCAATAATTATTTACGAAATCGAAGCATCAGATTAAGTCAAAAAATACCAATAACCAAGTATATACAAGTTAGAACATAACATCCGAGACATTTTCATTGTTGAATAACCAATATGATTAGAACCAAAACGTATAAACTATTAAAGTTAATAATTTCACATAGAACTCTGTTATTATATATGTATATAATCACAAACCTTAAACATACCCAAATGGCAAGAACCCAACAAGCATAATTAAACAGAAGTTAAGAAATTCTTTTCCTCAACCAATTAATAAATGGTTTTTCAGCCGGAAACGTAAAGCAAAAGATACAAATAAATGCACACCAAGTGCTCGACGTAATACCTGCACAAAAAATTACCCCGAATGGCTTCAATTGTTCTTGAAACATCACTCGAAGTGTCCAAATTCACTACTTAATCTGGATTTTCGCGTGATTAACATATATAAACAGGCCATGGCGGTCGTATCCTCACCGTCGTCTTCCTCCGCTTTTGTTAAAGAGAAGCTTAACGCTGAAATTGAGTTTTTGAATCTGGTAGTACTGAATCGGTGATTTTGCCGGAGAATCGATGGCCGGAGAATGGAGAATCGGTGGTTGTGCCGAAGAATGTATGGTCGGAGGGCGGTGTTGGATGGTGGCGGATGTTTGTGGATGATGGTGGCTGTTGGTGGTTCTTGACAGAGAGTAGGGTAGAAAGATAAAGAGGTTTTATATGTATATATACACATATATTATATTAATTTATTTTTGTTTTATTTGTTAAAATATTTTTGTATAAATAGGTAAAAAGACTAAATTACCCTTTTGTGATCAGAATTAACATAAAATTTTAACTAGGTTAGGGCTAAAGGACAAAACGTGTATGATTTGAAAACATAAAGTACAAAACTCGTCAATTTTAAACATAAAGGACAGCGCCTGCAAAAGGGTATAAAGATAAAGGACAATCCTTGCAATTCACTCTTAATATTATTATAAGGGTATATTGGTAAATTTAAATAGATCATTAATTAGTAGCCTTCCTCTTTAATTAACTTCATTAAATTTGTAACTTATTTTCAAAAAAATATATATTTAAAAAAAAAATTAGAATGTAGGATAAGTTATGAGATGTGTAGGATAAATTACGAGTTGTGTATAATAAATTTCGATATGTGTAGGATACATTTCAATATGTGTAGGATAAATTTCAAAATGTGTAGAATAAATTTTGATGTGTGTAGGCAAAAAAATTTATTGTGGAGGATGATAGTTTTTATGACTAATTAATTAGTCAAAGATAATAATAAATAAGATGGAAAAAAGTATTTGATGTTTTACAATTTTACCCTTTGTTCTTTTTCTTCTCAATTAATTTTTCTTCTTAAATGAACCTCACACTATATATATATAGTGCGAGGTTCATTGGGGAACACTAAAAAAGTGGGGAACAGTGGGGAACCGACTCAAACGAACTCCGATTGGACTCATTCCAGTGGCTTTGGAACCGGCTCGTCGAACCCTAACTAGGATCTCTTAACCCTAAACCCTAAATCATAACCCCTAAACCCTACATATATTAGGGTTTGGCTTTTAGGGTTTAGCTTTAGGGTTTAGCCTTAGGGTTTAGGGTTTAGCTTTAGGGTTTAGGGTTTAACTTTAGGGTTTATCTTTAGGGTTTAGCTTTTGGTTTAGCCTTTAGGGTTTAATAGTTTAGATTTTACGGTTTAGCTTAGGTTTTAGCCTTATTTTTTAGCTTTAGGGTTTAGAGTTTAGGAGTTAGGATTTAGGGTTTAGGGTTAAGAGATCTTAGTTAGGGTTCGATGAGCTGGTTACAACGTCGCTGGAATGAGTCCAATCGGAGTTCGTTTAAGTCGGTTTCCCGCTGTTCCCCACTTTTTTACTATTCCCCAATGAACCTTCCCCTATATATATATATATATATATATATATATATATATATACACACACACACATATATATAGGGTCGGGATTTGGAGAAAACGATAGAAAGTGTGAGAACGGTGAGAACGCTTATGGTTTGTCCGATTAAAACAATCTATGGACTAGATTGGCGCTGTGGCGTTTTCGTAAATAACATCAATTTTATTACGTGGACGCGCCTCATTAAGGGTAAAAGCGTTTTTACACCTCTATACCAAAATGCCATACTGATGAATAAAACGCCATTATGGACCAAATCACATCGCTATATAAACAAAAAAACATCCAAGACATAAAAACACCCCCCCCCCCCCCAGAACCTGAAACGCCATATTTTCAACTATATACCATTCAAACTTACAAACGCCAAAATCCTCAAAACATCAAACACAACTACTCAAAAACGCCATATTTTCTACTATATACCATTCATCTTAGAAAACGCCAAAACACTCAAACATCAAAAGATTCCAAAAGATCGAAGGTTCTTTCAGATACACTATTTCTTCAGTAAAACGCCAAAAATGCCAAATATCGTTTCTTGTATATTCAAAATACTGTTCTACGCCAAAGTTTCGGATAATGCATTCTACCCTGATGTGCTGGGACTCAAATAACATTTTGCTGCATGAGATGGACAAATCATAAACAAAAAGATGCTGGGGTCAGACTTATGTCATTTTCTGTGTTTTATTCTTGATGAATATTTTAATGGCATGAAAAGACGAATGACACTAATGAGTTGTTTGAAGATACATATTCAAAAAAAAAAAAAAACTCATGTCATTTTGTCTTCCCAAACGGCCACAAAAACACAAGCATGGCTAAGCCAAACCACCAGCGAACATGATTCAATGAAGAAAGAGACTGATGACAGTGAAAATTTGGAAGATGAATTGTTTTTATTTTTATTTTTTTAATTTTTTGTTTCTGTTGTTTGCTATGTATTTTTGAACTTAGAATAAAAAAAATACATTATCTTAATAAAACGCCAAAACAGTCATAATGCATATGAAAACTCCATAAATGGAGTAAAAACACCAAAAACTCCCAAACTATAATCAAAGTAATTTTCAAAAGTATTAATTAATAAAAGCTAAAATGGAAAAAAAAACGCCAAAAACTACTTAAACCCATTCAAAAACGCCAAACCTGGGAGATGGAAAGTCTATGACCCTAAAAACTCATAAAAAGCTGAACATAAAAAACAGTAAAAATACACAGTAAACTGAAAAGACGGCTACTTTATTAATATCATTTATTATAATTAAAAACCCTCCTAAACTATGCGCCAAAAACATCCTACAAAGAGAGACTTCTCTGCACAAACTGTCACACCCTGACTTTTGCAGAAGCGTGGTTATGGTGTGACTTTCTTAATAACATAGCATTCAATCATAACAACAACTATATGATAAAACCATAAGATGTTCATCCATAAAATTTAGTTTGAAAATACCACAACATACTTGTCTGAAACGTAGACTCCAAATTTAAGTTACAACCACAACATGTTTAAATGAGTTCACGAAGACTCAACAAAAGACCTTAAATAAAACCGAGTTTAGAACCATGTATCTCGTCCAGGATTAAGATACATCTCCTAAACCCTATGACCTCGTATGACACCTTTTTATTCATAACGTAGCTTGAATATGCAAACACCCGCCAGATCCACTTAATTTCCGGAAATACATGTAGTTTAAAAACATCAACAAAAGTTGAGCGAGTTCATGTGTTTGTGTAAATGTATGTATAAAACCTTTGTAAACAGTATATGTATGTATGTATGTTTGTAAATCCCGGTATGGAAGCAAATAAGGAAAAGATCACCAATGGTTTGCAAGGCCACTGATATGTGTGACGGCGTAGGAAGGCTCAAACCTAGCAAATTTGTACCGGGCTTCCGGCTGGAAGACATAGTCACCCTATGGGCCACCCTGGTCCTCATGGGTGTGGGCTCGCTACACCCAAATAGATCTATCACTCATGCCCCTCGGTCTTACAACGAGGATTAATGGTCTCAAGTATGCGCCTACCCATTCACATGATCTATGGTACTTTCCTAGGCTAACCATACCAATTGTATTTGTATGTAATCCTTTTGTAACATGTATTTCGCCCCCGAAGTTAATAACAAAACAATTTAAAGAAAAAGGGGACATGAACTCACAGTCTTGCGTCTTCGGTACTCGTAACTCAAATCCCTTCAGCAAACACGACTACCTACAATGTACTAGGGTCTATTAGACAAACGGGCCGTGCCTTGCCTTTATCGTTTTCGAGTTACGTTTCTTTTATGTATTCAACATTATTCAAAGTTATAATTACTTGTTAAAATAATAATTATTTTAACTTTAAATTATATTTAATTTTTGGAATAATTGTTTAAACAATATTTTCGTAATAATACTTCTCAAGTATTTCCTTCCCAAGGATGGGGGTATCTCATTCATGTGTATTCGTATTCTTGTATTTGTAGTTCCAAAATAATATATCTTCAAGTCTCACTTTAGAAATATATATATATATATAAACTTATGTTATCCAAAAACAATGTATTCCAAGAAAATATATATTTTTCCCAAAAATCACATATCTTCTAAATATTCCAACAAAATATATTTTTACTTCCTAAACATAATATATTTTCTCCTTGTCGAAAATATGATATAACTTGGTAATATTTACAAAAATCATATTTTCATTTCTTGTATCCAAAATATTATTTACAAAAATATATGTATAAGCACATTTTCCGAAATATTTTGGTAAGTTACATTTCTTAGTTCGGTTTCTCAATAATCCGTGTGTAACTTGTGTATTTATTCCTTGAGATTTTTGGTATTATTTTGGATTGTAATTTCATGGTATTTGTTAAGTTATATTATTTTATCCCTAAAATAACATAACTATTACACAAAGTATACAAATATTCACACACATGTCTTTAATATATATCTCTTGCCATTTTTATCTATAAAAAACCGACCTCCAATATTTGTGTTTTTGTAACAAAAAGTATGGCAAAGTTTTTATTGAAAACTCATGATCAAAATACACTTGCAATTATTGGTTTGAAAATATTTTTCTAAGTGTTTATATTTTTAGAAAATTTTGCCATAGTTTCCCTTAAAAATGGAGGTGTCCATGCTATCAAAGAATATCATTTTCTTTTTTTTTAAATCATCACAAACAACGAACAATCAATCTACACTTACCAAGTGCCAAAACAAAGCTATTTACATTACAATCATGAACTTGAACTTTCATAAAAACTTGTAGTAACTTGGTAGTGTGTTTAGTAGGTTTAGTTAACCTTTAAAATGTATTTACTTCTTTATAAACTTCATTCTTGAAAGATTTAGGTGTTTACAACTTGTAAACATGTTTTACAAAAACGTTTCTTTATGAAAACTTCTTGTTTCTCAAGTGTTTCTACACTTGTTTTATCAACAAAAATAGTGTATGTTTAAGTAAGAACCAAGATCTTCTAAAAATCATATTTTTAACTTGGTTCTTTTGGAAAACAATTCATAAATCTAAGATCCATAAGATTATTAACTCACTTTGATTATTATTTTTCAAGAAATCACTTTATTCTTCAAGTTCATGCTTACACATGAGGATGATCATCTTGTTTTATCACATAATCTTCCTCTTACTTGCTAGATCATGTGTTTAATCACAATCTAGCAAGCTCCTTATGATGATCAACATCATAATCTCAACAAAATAACAATTAAGTATCATACATACACTAAACAACATAGTTTCATCAAGATTTTACCATATGTCAAGCTTATGTTCATGTTTCTTAATTAGGTTCTTTAGTGTTCTTAATGATTTTCATCACATATCATCCTTTAACCAACTAAATTAGAAGTAACAAGAGATTATAAGGGCCTTACTACTAGCTCTAAAGCTAGGGATGAACACAAGAAGTTGGAGATGACAAAAGTGATGGATAAAAGCAAGTGAAAGAGGTCCTTCAATCTCTAGAGCCACCAAGATTTTTTAGACACCTTCTAGCACCTTGTGATGAATGTGGAATGAATGAACAAAGCTTGACATTGGTGGTGGTGTGGTTGATAGAGTTCGCCCGAGAGGGGGAGTGAGTTGTGTGAAGTTGATGAATGAAGTTAGAACTCTCAAGGTTTAACTTATAACCATATTACTACATAAACTCTTGGATAATATGTCCCTTAGAGTACAAGACATATCTATTAAATAACTGCAACAAAATCAAATGTGTAAGGGGCCTTGGTGGCCGTGAGATAGGTGGGGGGGGGGTCTAGTATAGGTTTCAACCAATTAGTTATCATATAGTTCAAAACCAAGTATTAGTTAGGTGTTTTAGTCACTAGATATTTTTAGTAGGTGTTAGGGTGTTCGGGGATCATAACTAGCTCAGAAATAATAAAACAATGCTTCTAGTGTAATTTTGGTGTTTCGGAAAGTGTCCGGTTGTTTGGTTTGATACCGGTTCGTTAAAGTGCTAAACTATATCGTTTAGTGATCTTTATGTACCCTTTTGTGACACTTTTAATTCCCGACACTTAGGAAAGCATTCAGGACCATTTAGTCATATTTTTGCATGTTACTAGCTTGCTAAAAAGCTGATTTTTGCTGAGTTATGTAGAATTCTGCACTTTATGTGGGTTTTAGGCACTTCCCGGCACTTAAACTATCACTTAGGAATGCAGTTTTGTTGTCCTTACTTCCCTACACACCATACTAGTGTAGTACTTAGTCTCTGGCTCACACTGTGTCTCAAAACCTCGTCAGCATTTTTCTGAGTTATCCGCTAACTGTGCTAACTGTGCTTTGTGCATCATTTATGTTAATATGGTTTGCATGTAATAATGAAGTGACATCTTGCAATATGTGATGCACATGTAAGTATGATACCTTAATCAGAAAGTAGTTAATTGTAATTCAGCACAGTCATTAAGCACTAATTAATTGTATGGATACCTGGATTTTTTACGGTTGTCACATTCTCCCCCTGTTAAGAAAATTTCGTCCCGAAATTTTATTTCTGCTACTAGCTGCATGGGAGTTAGGGAACAAATGCGGGTACTTTGCTTTCATGCGATCCTCACGCTCCCAAGTGAACTCTGGGCCGTGACGTGCGTTCCAATGAATCTTGACGAGTTTAACACTGCTCCTACGCATCTTGTTAACCTTCCAATCAGTAACCTCAACGGGTTATTCGGTAAAGTGGAGCGTGTCGTCAATGTGAATTTCATCGGCAGGAACGACAACTGTTTCTTGAGTTTGACTCTTCAGATTAGATACATGGAATGTATCATGAACGCCATTCAGTTCTGCGGGTAGATCCAACTTGTAAGCTACAAGACCAATCCTCTCCAGGATTTTGAATGGTCCAATGTATCGCGGGTTCAACTTTCCACACTTCCCAAAGCATGCTACACCCTTCCAGGGTGAGACTTTTAGTAGAACCATATCTCCCACTTCAAACTCCAACGGTTTCCTTCTTTGGTCTGCATAGCTCTTTTGTTAATCACGAGCCGCCTTAATGCGCTCTCGGATCTGTATAATCTTGTATGTCGTCTCTTGAACCAATTCAGGACCAACAAGCTGTCTATCACCCGCGTCTGCCCAGCATAACGGTGATCGACACTTGCGTCCGTAGAGAGCTTCAAATGGTGCAGCTTGAATACTCGCATGGTAGCTGTTGTTATACGAGAATTCTACCAAGGGTAAATGAGTGTCCCAACTACCACCCAAGTCCATTACGCAAGCTTGCAACATATCTTCTAGCGTTTGAATCGTTCGTTCGCTCTGGCCATCTGTCTGTGGGTGAAATGCAGTACTCAGATTCAACTGAGAACCGAAGGCTTCTTGGAAGGATTGCCAAATCCTTGACACAAATCTTCCGTCTCTGTCAGAAATAATCGAGAGAGGCACTCCATGTCGTGCAACTATCTCTCAGAGGTACAGCTCAGCAAGTTTACCAGTGTTATCTTTTTCCCTGATCGGCAGAAAGTGTGCGGCTTTTGTCAGACGGTCTACGATTACCCAAATCGTATCATGACCTCTGGGTGTCTTTGGTAACTTTGTTATAAAGTCCACTGAAATCTGCTCCCATTTCCACATGGGTATTTCAAGTTGTTGCAGAAGACCTGAAGGCTTCTGATATTCTGCTTTTACCTTGGCACAGGTTAGGCACTTTCCAACGTATGTCGCAACATCGCCTTTCAATCTTGGCCACCAGTAGAATTCCTTCAAGTGCCGGTACATCTTATCCACTCCTGGATGGATCGAGTACCTTGATTTGTGAGCTTCATCAAAAATAACGTCTCTAAGACCACCAAAGAGGGGAACCCAAATTCGTTTCATGAAGCATAACGTTCCTTCCTCATTGGGTACTAACTGTTTCTCCATCCCACGGAGGTATTCGTTCACCAGATTCTCCTTCTTAAGAGCTTCTCTCTGTGCAGCATGAATGCGTAATGAGAGGTCCGTTTGTACAATCATTTCCAAAGCCCTAACCCTTATGGGCTTAATCCTCTCTTTTCGACTCAAAGCGTCTGCGACCACATTCGCCTTCCCTGGGTGATACTTGATTTCACAATCATAATCATTTAATAGCTCCACCCATCGGCGCTGTATCATATTAAACTCCTTTTGATCAAATATGTGCTGCAGGCTCTTGTAATCAGTAAAGATCGTACAGCGGGTACTGTTTTGGTCAAAAATTACCGAAGCAATTAAGTGATCAAATTAGTAAAGTGAGGTAGTGTGCTAGAAAGTGTATTGAAAATATGCTTGTTAAGTTATTTAGAAAATCAGTATTCAGGATACGGCTCAGGATATTGAGCTGTATCTATGATCAAACTATGAGCAAAAGTAAAGTAAACGACACGAGATGTACGAGGAAAGCCCTTGATCAATCTAGATCGCCGGCATAAAACCTCGGGAGCTGACAATCGCAGCTGCCTTGTTCTTCTTATTACTTCAAACGTCAAGATACAGTTCAGGATGTGGTGCGGATCGACTATGTGTTACCATGAAATTTGAATACAAGTGTGGTGTTTGCAATGAGCTAGGGAGTGAAAGTGTTCGAGAGTGTCAGTGTAAATTGTGTGCCTTAAACTGATCCGCCCCCATCTATTTATAGTAAAGATAATGTAACAAACTATCCTAAACTTCCGGGATCCAGCGAATATTCCCACTTGAACGTTGAGGACCAAGTCTTTCGGGTTCAACGGCTTCCTCATAACAAATACGCCCGAGTCTTGAGGAGAAGAAGTCCTGATGACCGTTAGTAACTTACAGCCATTAACCTGCACGTGTTTAATTCACTCAGACTTAGGATATCGCCCAAGATGTTAGCAATATCCTCGTCCAGTATCCTGGTCATAAATAAACAATAAAAAGCGGGATATTAGTCAGGATATGTATACTCAGAAAATGACCCATAACAATTGTCCCCAAATATATCGGTTGGTATACCAATCCAACGAATATATTTCAAAACCTTTTCTCGTCAATCGAGGCTATTAAAATGAAACGATGGTTGAAATGACAGTATGCCATTTTCAATGCAACATTTACTCTTTACCCCCTATATTCAGCCTATATTTAGCCAAATCATTTCTGCTTTTTCTTATCTTTCTTCAAGCGATTTTCTGGTAATCACTTTTCTCTCTATCCTCTATCCTTCTTTCTTGAATTTCTTTCAGTTTGCTCAACACCTTTTATGGCATCACGAACAAGATCCCAATCGGACAGACCGGCCTCAAGCCTCGTAAGTTAAAATTTCATTGTTGATCCAGCAAAGGAGATCTGCTGCTTCAACAACGCCGACATCGCTGCTCTTAAAGATTCCGGCGCCTTCCCCACCGGAACAGTCTTTCGCCCTTTTGATCGGGAAGTCCGATCAGACGCGTTATCCGATGAGTGGGTTTGTTTCTTCGCCTACCCCTTCTCTCTTGGACTCCGGTACCCATTTCCACCCTTTATCTCTCGCTTTTTCGAACCCACCGGCCTTAGCTATGCCCAGATTATGCCAATGGTTTGGCGAGCTTTAATAGTGCTGGATCAAATCAAATCTCGTCATTTTCCTGACCTACTTGTTGAGGACCTCCCTGTAGCATACCGGTTGAGATCCCACGGCAATCACCGTTTTCTCCTGTTTTCTACCTCCAAGAACCCTCTGGTTCTTAAAGCCACCAAGAACGAGGATCGATGGCGACGAAAATTCTTTTTCGTAAAAAGAGACTCTATTGATAAGGGTTTCGATCTACCGGTTAAATGGTTAACCAAGGGTAGGATTTAGGGTTTTAGGAATATCCCCAATTATATCTTCAAACTGTATTCCGGACTTATATCCTGATGTTTTTATGCAGCGAATTTCAGAGATCTAGTGCCTCCCAGTGCAAAATCCGAATCCAAGATCAAGGAAATCTACCGTCTTCCTGCCAGTGAAAGAACTTTCTCCCTGTCTCTTACATATTCAAGCCAGAAATCAAGCTCAGAAATGTCTGGTAAGCACATTCTCAGCATATATTTTAAATTAATTACTTTTCAAAAGTATGATGAGTTTAAGAATATCTTCCCTTGTGCAGTACCAGTCGTCAACCTTGAAGGTTTCGAACTTGACGAGTTGGATTGCTACTCCAGCCTCGCACCCATCAAACAGGAATCCAAGCCAAAGTCGTCTGCTACACCAAAACCTACCTCTTCAAGGACCATTTCTGCTCCTAAAGCCCCACCGGCATCTAGGACCCGAGCATCCACTTCTCGGAAGAGAAAGGAATCGGATTCTCCAACTATTTCTGAAACATTCTCTCTCGAGAACCATGGGTTTAACAAAGCCACCTCATTCCTCAAACAGGTAAAATTTTTCTCTCAATATCCTGCACAAGTATGTTAGTCCTTATCCTGCTCATTTTTACATCGATACCTGTGTCTTTATCGATAGGGTTTGGATCGCCTTATGCACTTGTATGAAGACGCCTGCGGGCTTAACAAGATGTTGGAGATCAAGCTGGAGAAAGCTGAAGCCACCATAGCCGACCAAGGAACCATTGCAGCTGCCAAATCCCAGCATTACGAAGACAAATATAAGGCCATGATCCAGGAACACCAAGCTACCCTCCACAAAGCCAATGAGGATGCCCAAGCCAAACTAGATGCTGCCCTTCTCCAGTACCAGCAGAATATGAGTTCCTATTGGGACAGCCTCAAAGCATCCGTGGTCGTCTCTCTTCTCCAAGCCAGGATAAGGATGGCTTATGAAGCCAGGGATTTGGGCTTCGAATGCCCCTCCTGGAACATAAAGACTTGGGAAGCGAAACTAAAGGATCTTGGAGGTCATCCCGTTGCTCATCCTGCAAAGCATGCTGGTGAGCCTTCTAAGGCGACAGAGGAAGTGGCCAATGCTGACGATGGTGATGCCGAGAAGAATCCTGAGGCCGATGCTAGTGCGGATGCTGGGAAGGAAGCTGTTGATCAAGAAGGTACCGCTTCTTAAGCGGTGAAGTGGGCGATGATGGATATACGTGCGAAGGCCGGAGCCCACTTTTAAGTTTCATGGTTGTGGTTATGTAAACAATTTACTTTTCCTGTCTTCAAACAATTTATATTCCCCGCATTAGAACAATGTGATGACCAAAGGTGGATGGGTCCTAGGTTTTAGGACGAAGCCCTTGGTCATCAATTAGCATAACTTGTTTTGAATCTGGTAACGGTTGTAGGTGGACAGGTCCTGTTTTGAGATATATCCTGCAACAGTTACACAAGTATGGTAAAAACTAATTGTGCTTTGGCGGATGGGCCTTGGTTTAAGGTGAAACCAAAAGCACAACTTTTGACTTGTTAATAATATAACTATCTTTTGATTTGTTTGTTATCGCTTTGCATTACTTAATGTAACTCTTAGCTTTGTAAAAATTTTATCTTGTTATCTTATGAAAATATCCTGATCAGTATACTCAGCAATATATCACAAAAACTTTTTTTATTAGATAGGACTCCCAAATGCTCGTTCAACTTTGTAGAAAGCTTTTGAAAAACAATCTATGTTTCCAAAACCAGTTTTCGATAATACTTAAATGATTAAAGTTCCAAACTAATACTAGTTTCAAACACCTTAATCAAATATCCTGAAAAGGACTTTGAGAATATATCAGGATACTTAACCTTTTATAAAACATAGTGTTACTAAAAACTTAGATGATGTTTACAAAGGAAAGATCATACCCGGAGTAGTATATAACCCTATTACCAAGCCTCAATGTCTTTGCAACTTCTTCAATGAAGATGTCCCCTGTGCGAGGTACTTAGTGCATTAGTTCCGAGCCTTATCCTTTTAGATTTACATCACCACCTTGGTAGGAATGTCCCCTGTGTACAATGTCTTCAAATACTTTAGAAATCTTCTGAATGTCAGTTTCCATTGTATAGGCAATTTTTTACGTCCCAAAGGTAAAACCCAAGGATGTACTGGAGATAAATACCTTGTATCCTGGGGAAAATCCCAAATTTTCATGCGCTACAGGCGGGAGTGTATAAACTCCAAGACTTAGAAAGGTGAAAACCTTTAAACCTTAGAGAGTATGAAAATACCCTTTCGTGAGAGAGGGTGATCAATCCTCGTATACCTTTAGGATTCAGGATATAGCCAACAGTAACGAAATTGTCAGCCACTTTTACATGGACTGGTCCCGCCACCTTGAACTATCCCCGAATAACTTGCGCTCTAGGCGGGGTGTTTAAACCCAATTCGGAAGAAAGGTGAATACCTTTAAACCTGTGAAGGGATCAGGATCCCCTGTACGTGAGAGAGGGGGCCAATCCTCTAATCTTCCGAAATATCCTGAGTGAGCATCCCGAAGCTATATCCCGAAGCATATACTGCAAAACATCCTTACACTAAGGTGGGTGTTAGTTTGGCTAACACCCCTCCGATGCTTAAGTCAGTATTGGGTTACAAAGAACAAATTAAACCAAACATATTTAAAAAAGGTAGAGTTCATACCATCCTGAGTTAGAAATTAAATTCTAAACTCACTTGAAATAGAGCTTAAGGTGTATAGCATTCCAAGATCTCGGTAGCATATCCCCCTCCATATTCTTGAGTCTGTATGCTCCTTTCCCTGCTTCTGATTCAACTTCGTATGGTCCTTCCCATTTTGGAGCTAACTTGCCATCGGCAGGATTAGTAGTATTCTGAAAAGCCTTTCTTAACACCCAATCTCCAACCTTAAATCTTCTGGTCCTAATATTCTTGTTATATGCCCTGGATATTCTCTGTTGATATGCTGCCATCCTTAGCCTTGCCGCATCTCTCTTCTCATCTATAGTGTCTAAATCCTGACTCAAGGCTTCAGGATTCTGCTCAGGATCACTTAGGGTAGATCTTGCAGTAGGTATTGTCATTTCCGTTGGAATCATTGCTTCTGCTCCAAATACCAAGGAAAATGGGGTTTATCCTGTTGCATTCTTTACCGTTGTCCTATCAGCCCAGAAAACAAAGGGTAATTTCTTCTGCCCATCTTCCTTTTTTGGCTCCAAGCCTTTTCTTTAAGTTATTGACAATTATCTTGTTTGAGGATTCTGCTTGTCCATTCGCTTGAGGATGTACTGGAGTAGATGTTATCATTTTGATTCCCCAACTCTTGCAAAAGTCAGTAGTTCTCTTGCTTATAAACTGAGAACCATTGTCACAGATTATTTCGGCTGGTACTTCGAATCTGGTCAGGATATTCCTCTTTATAAAGGATACTACTTCTTGGTCTCTAACTTGAACAAATGCTTCAGCTTCAACCCACTTAGAGAAATAATCCGTCATTGCTAGCATAAAGACTTTTCCTCCCGGAGCTTTTGGTAGCTTTCCTACTATATCCATACCCCACTTCATAAATGGCCAAGGGGAAACAATAGGATATAATGGTTCAGCAGGTTGATGTAGTATGTTACTATGTCTTTGACATGCATCACATCTTCGAGCATATTCTGCGGCATCTTTTCTCATTGTTGGCCAATAATATCCTGTCCTTAATACTTTTGAGAATAACGACCTGCCCCCAGTATGGTTACCACAATCCCCTTCATGTATATCCTGAAGTACTTCTTTGGCTTCAGGATCCTCCAAGCACCTCAAATACGGTCCTGCAAGAGATTTCTTGTATAAAATATTATTTATAATAGTGAATCGTGATACCTTCATCCTAAATGCCTTAGGATTTTCATTTCCAGGGATGTGTCCTTCTTTGAGATATCTCATGATTGGAGCCGTCCAGGATTTAGGATCATCTTCAGGATGCTCTGCTCCAGGATCCTGAATACCCGCTACTTCTTTATCCTAAGGATTCGTTGCAGGATATAAGACATGTAATATTGGTATTTGGGTCCCTTCAGGTATCCTGATCGATGATCCCAAATTTGCTAAGGCATCCGCTTCAGCATTATCCTCCCTTGGTACCTGTTCAAGTACAAAAACATCGAAATATCCTGCTAATTTTTTGAGAATATCAAGATATTCGATTAATTTCTCACCCTTAACTGCATAGGATCCATTAAAATGGTTAGTAATTAACAAAGAGTCAACATATACTTGAAAATTTTTGATACTCATGCTCTTAGCCAACTCTAATCCTGCAATTAAAGCCTCATACTCTGCTTCATTATTAGTAGCAGGAAATTCACACCTAATAGCCTGGGGTAATATGACCCCCTCTGGCGATTTTAGTAGTATTCCTAATCCTACTCCTCTTACATTAGATGCACCATCAGTATATAATGTCCAGGATCCTGAGGATTCTCCTAACTGTTGAACTTCTAGGTCTACCTCGTCCTGAATGTCGCTACTAAAATCAGCCACAAAGTCAGCTAAAGCCTGAGACTTTATGGCATTTCTAGGTTCATATACTAAATCATAAGCACTCAGCTTTACCGACCACTTAGCCATTCTGCCTGACATTTCTGGTTTCCTAAGTACATTTTTAACAGGATAATTTGTTTTAACATGAATCCTATGTGTCTCAAAGTAATGTCTAAGTTTCGTTGATGCCATGACTAATGCTAGTATCAATTTTTCTAAATGAGAATATCTAGTTTCAGCATTTAACAAGCTTTTACTAACATAGTAAACAGGATATTGCTGACCTTCATGGTCCTTTATAAGAACGGCACTTACAGCATTCCCTGATACAGCAAGGTATAGGGATAGTGGTTCACCATTTTCAGGCTTCATCAATAGAGGTGCGGTTGAGAGATATCGTTTCAAATCCTGCAAGGCTGCTTCATGATTTGCTCCCCATTCAAATTTCTTATTCTTCTTTAGGATATCATAGAATTCTTTGCATTTTTCTGATGATCTTGAAATAAATCTAGTCAAAGCTGCTACTCGGCCTGTCAATCTTTGTACGTCCTTCATATTTGAGGGTGATTTTATATCCAGGATAGCTTTGATCTGCTCTGGGCTTGCTTCTATCCCCCTTTTTGTCACCATGTATCCAAGAAACTTTCCTGCCCCCACTCCGAAATGGCATTTAGCAGGATTCAGCTTCATGTTGTATCGATCCAGGATATCAAATGCTCCCTTGATATCCTGGAGGTGATCCTCAGCCTTTTTAGATTTCACCACCATATCATCGATATATACCTCCATGGTGTCCCCCAGCTTATCCTTGAACATCATGTTTACCAATCTCTGGTACGTTGCACCTGCATTTTTCAAACCGAAAGGCATAGCAGTATAGCAATATATACCTATTGGTGTCATGAAAGCAGTGTCCTCCTGATCCGAAGGCTCCATTTGGACCTGTTGAAATCCTGAGGATGCGTCCATGAAGGTCAGCATTTCATGCCCGGCAGTGGCATCTACCATCGCATCAATGTGGGGAAGAGGAAATGGGTCTTTAGGACAAGCTTTGTTCAAGTCTGTGTAGTCTACACAAACTCTCCATTTCCCATTTTTCTTCTGTACCACAACCACGTTTGCTAGCCACCTTGGGAACTTAACCTCTCTGATCATCCTGGACTTCAACAATCTCTCAACTTCCTCTTGGATAATTGTATTCCGCTCAGGAGCAAACTTCCTTCTTTTTTGTTGAACAGGCTTAAATGATTTATCAATTCCAAGCTTGTGAGTGATAACGTCTTTGGATATGCCTGTCATATCCTCATGCTTCCATGCAAACGTTGACATCCTGCATTTCAAAAAGTTAATTAATTGTTCTTCAATATCCTGAGGGATATTGGTTCCTACGAGCACCGAAATATCGGGATTATCCTGGTCCAGGATAATTTTCTTCACATCCTGCTCCGGATCCTCCACAATATCCTGGGCCCGCGTCTTTAATTGCTATGCTGCACTAGGTTTGGTTGAGGATTTCATCGAGGATGAGTAGCATTTTTTCGCCTCCTGCTGATCACTATCAACTTTGACAACTCCCCAAGGGGTAGGGATCTTGATGCATTGGTGATATGTTGATGGCACATCCTTCATATCGTGAATCCACGGTCTTCCCAGTATGATGGTATAACAGGATAGAGAATCCATCACACAGAAACGTTGTATCGAGTTGACTCCTTCAACGTATACTGGTAACTTTATCTCTCCCACTGTGTTTCTAGCCTCTCCACTGAAGCCAACAAGCACGGTAGACTTTGAAGTGATATCCATTGGAGATACATTCATTCTCTTTAGAGTCTCTAGTTGGATTATGTTAACGGAGCTGCCGTTATCAACCAATATCCTGCGTACAAAATGGTTAGCCACATATAACATTATTACCAGAGCATGATGGTGAGGATCCTGGACAGTATCCCTGTCATCAGCATCAAAAGTGATCACTTTGTCAGTTGTGAGGGTAGTCATCCTGACAGGTTTGTCTCCCCTTTCGGCCTTAGCTTCTTTTGCGTGTCTCTTTGCCGCCGAATACGAAGTCCCACAAATGTCGGATCCTCCCGAAATGAAGTTGATTATCTTGGCATCCGCGGGAGGTGATGCTGCTCGCTCAGGATCCTTCTCAGTATCCTGACCCTTATTCTTCTTTCTTCCTAAGAGATCTTTCAGATATCCCTTGCCTAGAAGATAGCTTATTTCTTTCCTTAGAGCAATGCAATCCTCAGTCATATGTCCGAAATCTTCGTGGAAAGCACACCATTTTGACTTATCTTTCCAGTCAGCTTTCTGTTGACTCTTTCGAGGCCACCTAGCCTTGTCTCCTAGACCCTGCATGGCATACATCAATTCAGGAATGTTAACAGAAAAGCAATATTCAGACAACTCAGGATACTCTTCAGGATCCTCATCTTCGACAGCATTCACTCTCTTATTTTCATTTCTACCATATGGCTTAGGCCGATATGGCTTGAATGAGGATTCAGACTTCCTGTTGGTCGACTCATAGGTGTTGGACGAGTTCATTCTCTCTTGCATCTTCCTATCATCCTCCAACCGAATATATCTTAGGGCCCTGTTTCGAGCTTCATCCAAGTTCCTGCATGGGTTCATTACAAGATCTTGATAAAATTGAGAATCTTTTTGCAGCCCCATCTTGAAAGCTTGCACAGCTGTTGCAACATCAAGGTGAGGAATGTCCAGGGATTCCCGGCTGAACTTGTTCACATAATCCCTAAGGGATTCTTGAGGCCCCTGTGTTATCCTGTAGAGGTCACTTGTTAATTTTTCAAAGCTTCTACTACAAGAAAACTGACTATTAAATAAATTTACTAGTGAGCAAAAGATGTAATCGAATGCGGAGGAACATTCAAGAGCCATTTCAAGGCTGATCCTGTTAAGGTTGAACCAAAACCCTTGGACAAGCATGCTTCCTTGAGATCCGGAGGGATAGGGTTAATCTCCATTCTTTCCCTATACTGAGCAATATGCTCCTCAGGATCCGTAGTTCCGTCGTAAAGCTTCATGTTGGGGGTTTGAAATCTCTTTGGGATCTCAGCATCACAGATAGGATATGCAAAACGAGATATCTTGTGGCTGTCTTGGGACACTTCCGGGATCGGCTGGACCACCCCAGGTACACTAGATATCATGTCCTTCAACTTCTGAAGTTCCCTAGTAAGTGCTGATGTTACACCTGTATCCTGCAAAGATCCATTATTGTTAGTAGCATGAGTATTATTATTATTTGACACGTTACCCGTTGGAGGATTTTGCCCATATCCTGAAGCATATCCTGAGCTCCTCATGGTTGACATCCTGACCGAGGAGGGTATTTCAGGAGTATGATTCTGAGGAAGGCTGGGCACAATATTCCCCCTATTATCCTCAGTATACACAGCTGAACTGAAGTTCAAAGTTCTGGGATGTAATGGAGTGACAATATCCTCAGCAGATCTGCTCGAGCCAGACTTCAGGAGTTGTATTTCCCTTAAAAGCATTTGGTTTGTTTCCTGTTGCTGCCTCATTTGCTCCTGCACACTTCCAAATAAGGTTAAAATTTCATCGTTAGAAGCTAAAACGGGAGCAGATTCCTGAACACTGCGGGTAGGGATAATATCCTGAGGTCGTGAAGAGGCTGGCATCCTTGGAGGAGGTGGTGGAAGCACCGAACCGGTAGTAGCAGAAGTCATAGCAGACACAGTGGACGAGCTCATGTTTGATCTTGAGGCCATTGTGGACAATGTGGCAAAAAGTTTTGAAAATAGAAAGCCGATTAGCGATTTCACAAAAAATTTTAGTAAAGAGAGCACCACTTGCCCCACGGTGGGCGCCAAATTGTTTTGGTCAAAAATTACCGAAGCAATTAAGTGATCAAATTAGTAAAGTGAGGTAGTGTGCTAGAAAGTGTATTGAAAATATGCTTGTTAAGTTATTTAGAAAATCAGTATTCAGGATACGGCTCAGGATATTGAGCTGTATCTATGATCAAACTATGAGCAAAAGTAAAGTAAACGACACGAGATGTACGAGGAAAGCCCTTGATCAATCTAGATCGCCGGCATAAAACCTCGGGAGCTAACAATCGCAGCTGCCTTGTTCTTCTTATTACTTCAAACGTCAAGATACAGTGCAGGATGTGGTGCGGATCGACTATGTGTTACCATGAAATTTGAATACAAGTGTGGTGTTTGCAATGAGCTAGGGAGTGAAAGTGTTCGAGAGTGTCAGTGTAAATTGTGTGCCTTAAACTGATCCGCCCCCATCTATTTATAGTAAAGATAATGTAACAAACTATCCTAAACTTCCGGGATCCAGCGAATATTCCCACTTGAACGTTGAGGACCAAGTCTTTCGGGTTCAACGGCTTCCTCATAACAAATACGCCCGAGTCTTGAGGAGAAGAAGTCCTGATGACCGTTAGTAACTTACAGCCATTAACCTGCACGTGTTTAATTCACTCAGACTTAGGATATCGCCCAAGATGTTAGCAATATCCTCGTCCAGTATCCTGGTCATAAATAAACAATAAAAAGCGGGATATTAGTCAGGATATGTATACTCAGAAAATGACCCATAACAGGTACCATACAAGTAATGTCGCCAGATCTTCAAAGCAAACACCACAGCGCCTAGTTCCAAATCATGTGTGGTGTAGTTCTTCTCATGGATCTTCAGCTGGTGTGAAGCATAAGCTATAACCTTCTGTCGCTGCATCAACACGCAGCCTAATCCCTGACGCGAGGCATCGCAATATACCACGAAGTCGTCGGTGCCTTCGGGCAGGGACAAAATTGGTGCATCGCAAAGCTTGTTTTTCAGCAACTAAAAAGCTTCCTCTTGCTTATCTCCCCATTCATACATCTTGTCTTTCTAAGTAAGGGAGATCAACGGTTGAGCGATTTTCAAAAAATCCTCAATAAATCTGCGGTAATATCCTGCCAAACCTAGGAACTGACGGATCTCGGTTGGCGTCTTCGAAGTTTCCCAATTCTTGATTGCCTCGATCTTTGTGGGATCCACATGAATTCCATCTCCGTTCACTACATGACCGAGGAACTGAACCTCACGCAACCAGAACTCGCACTTTGAGAATTTAGCGTACAATTTCTCTTCCTTGAGCAGCTCTAAGATGGCTCTTAGATGTTGCTCATGTTCTTCCTTCGTCCTTGAATAAATCAAAATATCATTGAACACAATCACAAATTTATCGAGATATGGCTTGCAGACTCTATTCATCAAATCCATAAACACTGATGGCGCGTTTGTCAAACCAAACGGCATAACCAGGAACTCGTAGTGTCCATATCGAGTCCTAAAGGTCGTCTTTGGAATGCTCTCTTCTTGAATTCTCAACTGGTGATAACCTGATCGAAGATCGATCTTGGAGTAAAAACTCGAACCTTGTAGTTGATCAAACAGGTCATCAATCCTTGGCAAAGGATACCGATTCTTAATGGTCAACTTGTTTAGCTCTCGGTAGTCGATACACATGCGGAAACTACCGTATTTCTTCTTAACGAACAGAACTAGAGCTCCCCAAGGCGAGAAGCTTGGTTTGATAAATCCCTTGTCCAGAAGTTCCTGAAGTTGTGTTGACAGCTCTTGCATCTCGAAAGGCGCAAGTCGATAGGGTGCCTTAGCTACAGGTGCAGCGCCTAGAACTAGGTCAATATGAAACTCGACTTGTCTTTGCGGCGGCAATCCTGGCAAGTCTTCGGGAAAGACTTCAGGATATTCCTTCACAACTGGGATGTCTTCTAGCTTTGGCTCAACGGTTATTGTTTCCATTGCCATAACCTCTCTGGCCACCACAACCAGTACCAACCCAGCACGTCTCCTTCGAATGACCAACCTTTCCACAAGACTCGCATTTTCCAGCTCGGCATCGTCCATTGTGATGCAACTGACACGCATCGCATTTGGGCAAGGTTCCCATATACCCTTTTCCTTTGTTTTCAACACCAGTTTTGACCTTGGCTGTTGCGTTTGCCTCTTCCTTCCTGTTTGCACTGCTGGTACCCTTCTTAAAATTTGAGAACTTCCTTTTGTTCTCACCGGATGACTCAACATGAGTCTCCTTCTTCTTCTGGTCAGAGATCGAGAACTTGTTCAACCTGATTGCCTCTTCAGTTAATGCTACACTCAGATCAATAGCCTCGGTGATCGTAGCAGGCTTTGACGTCGTCACCATACTCATGATTTGAGGTGCCAACCTCCAAATAAAACGCTCTATGCGCTTGAAATCCTGATCAACCATGTATGGTACAACGCGAGATAAGTCGTGAAATCTCTGCATGTATTCAGCAATCTTCGGACCATCCATCTTGAGGTTCCAGAACTCAGTTTCCAATTTCTGGATCTCGGCCCTTGAATAGTACTTTTTGCGCATAAGTTCCTTCATTTCATCCCATGTCATGGCATATGCACCCTCTTCTCCCAAGGTCTGGACTTGGAGATTCCACCATGATAACGCTCCATCTAAGAACAATCCAGAGATGTAGGTGACCTGGTGCTCCGGCGCACACTTGCTCATTCTTATCACAAAATCAGTTTTCTCCGTCCATCTGACAAAAGCTACAGCACCCCTGGTGCCGTCGAAATTCGGAGGCTTACAGTCTAAGAACTGCTTATAGGTACAACTTGTACAAGTAACATCATTCACATAAAACATTAGCGAACGCACATGGAATATCCAAATGTAGTGTAATGTGTCTTTAGTGACTTAAACATTACCAAGAGGTGGGTTGCTTCCCGAGGTACCTCTGCTACGTTCGGAGCGTAAGGCCTCGTGTTGTGCTATCGCTCGTGAAATCTGTTCTTGTAACTCGGCCTCAGTTGTGGGCAGTTGGTTGTCTCTTCGAGGAGGCATCTTCTAAAAGAAGATTGTATAGGTCAGGTCTTTATGTATATAAGTATGTAGTACGTGTATGTAATATCATTTATCAACGCAAGTAAACACATAACATCCCAATCATAACGTAAACAAGTAATTCAACAATGTATGTAATGAGAATATTGCGATTGATCTTGTATAAATCATCGACCACAATTACAGTTTTACATGTGTCACAAATGTACCATATCACATCAAAAGGGACTATAGGGTCACACTACCCTTGTCCAAAATATCCATCAAACTACAACAATCATAAAATCAATAAGTGGTCCTCAAAAGGTTGTGTAATCTGGGCTCAATAGCGACACTCTCATCAAAAGTATGCTACCTGCATAAAACCAAAAACCTGCTATGCTGATGGTGGAGGAGGAGGAGGAGGTGGAGGAACGAATAGCAAACTATGCACATGCGCTAACTCCTCCTCAAGAGCATGAATGCGACGCAACAGATAACTAATCTGCTGCTCCATATTAAGAAAACGAATGTCAAAATCTAGGTATGGCAGAAGAGGAGCAGGTGGAGTCGCGAAAGGTGACTGACAAGTACAAGGTGGAGGACGTGGAATCCTCTCTAGCTCCATGACTCTACGACATAACATCTCCAGCTGAATCTTCAAGGACAGGAGTAGCTCATCCCTCGTGTAACCAGTGTAGTGGAAGGGATGGTATGGATCAGAAACAGGCATAGTGTTGGGCGGAAACCAAATGAGTGGCTCGCCTGATGGTGCAGAAGCAAAATGTGTAGCAGGTGCAAACGGTGGCATGAAAGGAAAAGCTGCTGACACGTGAAGAATATGGCCAGGCTGCTGGCTGGACGGACCTTCCCCTGGACGTGGTGGAGGGATATCCTGTAAGAATGTGATTGGCAGGTCAGTGCGGTGTATATCAGACACGTGTGGGTGAAACAGGGCAATGCCAACTGGTGTATTTGTAGGTGCAGGTGGGGGAGTAACAGGCTCAACAAAACGAGGCATGTCATCATCATCCTCTATCCACCCATTGCGGGTGAATGCATAACGGGGATCTATCTGGTCAGCAAAAGGAGCATGGCCAGCGGCTGCAGGGATCGGATTGAGTACAGGTGGTGCAACAACAGGTATGTCAACAGGTACAGGGTCATGCTCAGGCAGAGGATCATGAGCAGGTATAGGCTCGGGTGCAAGCATAGGCTCAGGGTCGGCTGGTGCTAGCTCAGGATCAGCGGGCATCGGCTCAAGATCAGCGGGTGCATCAAAATGCTGATCGTCGGGAACAAAGTCAATCTCATGTCCAAACTCATCATCAAACTCAAAATCCTGTGGGGGAATAGGTGCAGCAGACATAGCCGTGTCAGAATCAGAACCAGTGGGATAACGCTTGTTGGAACCAGTATGGCCTTAACAACTTCTTTTCACGTAATATGGCAAGTGATTTCAGTAGATGTGAAAAAGATGTGCGGAAATGGAAATCAGACTTTCAAGAAACAAGACCTACAGAATTATAAAGTTTATATCACTTTGAAATAAAATGGTTTACAAGGTGATTGTAAGATTATTATCTAATACAAATGAATCTTGAATTATGTGGGTGAGAGGGTAGTGGTGTTTTGATGTATGTGTGAATGCTAAGCTTCAAACTCAATTGTCTTCTGCTGGTTGAGCCTTCTATTTATAGAAGGCTGGGTGCATGAATAAACAATAGTTTATTCATGCAATAAGTCCTGCAAAAAGTAGCCATTTGACATATTCATTGAATTCAATGTTCAAGTTGTCTTTTTAATCATGATATCCAATAATGTCAACTTGCTTCGGTAAGTGTGGCAGGATAAAGCTGATTTCAAACAAGTGGGGTATTCATCAGAATTTCTGATAAACCACTTCATCAGAAATTCTGGTGAACAAATCATCAGAAAATTCTAATGATCAGAATCGTCAGAAACTGATGATATTTCATCAGAAATATCATCAGATCCATCAGAAATGACCTTCTCTGATAATCTAATTCAGCTCTTGATCAACTTGTGATTCTTTGAAGTAGATGATGTGCATTTCAGTTGTCCTATCCAATCTTCTTCTTCATGTTGTGATCTTCAGGACTGTTATCTCTTCATAGATCCAGTTGATTGTGATTTTCTTCAATACTTAAAAATTATGTTTCCTAACAGTTTCCCCCTAAGTATTGTAAGAAAATGAACTACCTTATGAACAGAAAATTTCCAAACAGTGGAAACATAACACTTGCAAATTTAAACCAGTTACTGATGTCTTTGAAAAACAAATTACATTAAGAGATTAAATAAACAAGTTCTTCAATTCAGCATCACGCTTTTGTGCACGTCTCCTTTCTTTAACTGCTTTTTGTAGGAGATATACTTGTTGCAGCTGACATCCATGTCTTTGTACCATTCTCTTGCTTGGATGCATTCTTCAATCATTTGCTCAATTTCTTTCATGTGTTCCTCCAAGTTCTTTTCTGTCTTTTGAAGATGTTCTTGTCTTTTGTTCATGGTTTTCATGATATACTTCAGAGTTTGATTTGAGTACTTGCAGATATCAACACTTCTGAACAGAGCTTTGTTATTATCAATATCTCTGAAGATGACACCATATTTGTGAATGTTAGTTTTGTTTGTAATGATGTCTCCAGATCTTGCATCTCCCAATATTTCTGAGGGTACTTTTGTCTTTGGTGGTCTGACATACACCCTTTTGTTGTGTACATGCTCAAAGTTGATGCATAGATCAAAGTCTGAAAAAGCCATTCTCTCAAACAGCAGTATTCTAGCCTTTGATATGCCATTTAACGCCCTTCTGACCTCTTGGTTATTTTTCTTTTCCTTTTCATAGTAATCCTTCATAAACAGAATGTCTAAAGGATGCAATTGGTCGGCTATTTATTCATCAGTCACCTTTTGTTCTTCCCCATTTTCTCTCAGAAGTGTGTATATGTTTTGCACACGAGTTTCTCCAACATCATCGGTTGCAACTTTCACTTCATGCACCTTTAAAACTCTCTTTACTGGATTCTCATTCTTGGAGTGAATGCTACTTGATCCTCTTTTTATCCTTTCATCTCTTAAAGCCAGCCTGACAGGAGACACTGCTCTTGGTGGTTCATCTTCTTTTGTTAAATAATAACTCACCAGATTGTACTCAAGGAATTTCATTACATCCCTGGCAATCTCTTTAACCATGACAGACTTAGTTTCAGAGATTTTTCTTTTAACAATCTTTGATTTTCTTGATGAATCACCTTCTTGTTCACATTCATTCATTGTTTGCATGTTCATAAATTTACTTATGGTTGAGTCATCAGAAAAGGTTGGCTTTGGGACAGATGCTAGCAATTTCAAATTTGTAATAACTTGAGGTTTTACAGTTGCTAACCTTTTCAGCATTTCATCTCTTGGGACACTTGGAGGTGGACCCATCATTGTGGTTCCAGCTTTGGTGATTGGTGTGGTTGATGATTGTTGTGGAGTTGACTTTGGAGCTTCTTGATGTGAACTTTCAGCATGAATTTCTTCATGAGTTCTTGGGGATCCACTTTGGCCAATCTTGCAATGTTGAACTGTATTTTCTCCATCAGTTGTTGCACCTCTCTTACCTGTTTTGAGTTGCTGGTTATGTTTTTCTGAACTTTGGTGAATTCAGTTTGAACTTTTGTCTGAATTACAGCCCATTCTTTTGACAGCTTATCAAGCGCATCTGTGATACTGCTTTTGCTTGCCCTTAGTATGGTAACTTCCTCCAAAACTCTGTTTGAACTGCTTGACTGCCTTGATTCCACCACATTTGCAACCTGTGCCTTGATCTTTTCTATTTCTGTGAGGATCATCTGGATTTCTGATGCAGAGATGTTGGATTCTGATGCCTTTTCTTTCATCTTTTGAAGAGACTTTAGTGCTTTAGTGTTTTCTTCAGTTTGTTTCTTTATTGCTTCCACTGATTCAGACAAAGTCTTCATATCAGCCCTTTGACCTTGTATTTCTGACAGCAACACATCAAGTTTTTCTTCTACTGGATTTCTTTTGTAGACTTTGTAAGCATTTTCCAGCATTGTTTCTAAATTCTCTTGGTTCATGGGTGCTTCTGGGATATTTGGAACAACAGATGTTCCTTGTAACATTCCAGCTGCAAACATATTTGCTGCTGTTTTGGAAATGATAGGGTCACTTTTGGCTTTACCAGATTTTGGTGCAGCTTTAAGTTTACCAGAATCATCTCCACCAGTGATGAAAAACTCATTTTCATCCTGGATTTCCTTATGTCCTTGAATCATATCAACATATGATCCTCCATAAGTTTTTGAGGTAAACAGATTACCTTTAGTCAGATTTCCTTGATCAGTTTCCTGATCTCTATCTGTCGGGATCTCATCCTCTTCCTCATTTTCTGATTCAGAGTTGAGATTGATGGCACTAGTAACCTCCTCATCAACATTAGTTGTTTTGTATTCTAACTTGTAAGAAACATTAACTGAACTTTCTGATTTTGTTTCTTTTGTCTGAGAGTCAACTAAAACAGTGTTTAAAAGAGATGTACCAGCAATCTGAGATTCATCATAATTTATTACTTCAGTGGCTTCAATTGCAGCAGCATTTTCATGAGTTTCTCCAGCAACATGTGATTCTGCATAATGTTCATGTACTTCCTTTTGATGAATTTCAGATTCATGATGAATTCCTGCTTCATGAATCTGTTGGCTTTCAGCATGTTCTGTCTTGTTTTCTGGTGAATTAGCTATCTCCAGAATTCTTTCTTCTCCTGCACCCTCTGTTTCTGATGGCGAGGACTTCTCATCCTCTCCTTCTTCTGTTGATGAAGAGCAGTTCACAACTTCTCTGCTGGGTTCTTCTGTTGGAGAATCTGATTTGGTCAGAAGTTCTTCATGTTGTATTTTGTATTGCGAGTCTGGTGCAATGAGGCATAACATGCTTTCTGGCAACACAGGGATATCTTTGTCTGATTCCCATCCATGATTGGAACTCCAGGCCTTCATGGTATTTGAACTCCAAACATCTTCCAAAATTGGAATTTCTATGTTCCTTGCAGCAAATGTTTCAGAGATAAAAATAGAGATTAACCTTGGATATGGCGGATGTGAGGTTATTCTTCCATTTCTGGTGATGATTGACCTTTTGAGTAGGTTGAAAATTTCTGACCCATAATCAATTTTGAACCCAGTTATGAGTCCATACATGATTTTCAGAATAGGTTGACTGATTTGATCAGTTCCTCCTATCTTTGAGGTGAGACATTTGTTTAGCACTTCCATCATCACTTGCCAGATGGCTGCCAATTCACTTCTTCTAATTGCTCCAATTTTGTTGATATCCTTTTTTCTTGTAACCAAGTCCAATGATAAAGCTTATTAACTCTTCTCTGCTTGGAGCTTCAATGTAACTATCAAGAATAGGCAGTTCAAGCCATTCTCTTACACTTGCAGGGGTTAATGTTACATAAACACTTCCCCATACATGAGCAGAGACCTGATTTTCTTCAAATTCATTAAAAGTGTGAACAAACTGCTGTAGTAGCCTTTCTGGTACCTCTCTTCCTTTTGTGAGTGCTCCTGAGATTGGACATTTTGTGAGATATTCTACCAGAAGTTGACATCTTACATCATACTCCGAATGCTCGGTATTCATCAGCAGATTGTTTTCCTTCATTGGTAGAAATTCTGCTTCTTCAACAAAAGGTACATCATGTTGAACAATTGGGATGTTGAGGTTTACTTCTGCCATTGTTGATCTTTGTGAGTTAGGGTTTGAATCTTGGGGATTTTTGAATTATGAGTGAGAAACAGGGGATTTGAAGTTTTTGTGAGGAAGGTGAGTGATTTTCGAATTTCTGCTAAGTGTGTGTTATATAGGAGTGTTTCAGCAGAGGATTGTGGGTGTATGGAGTTGAAGGGGTATAGAACGTGGCATGTAATGGTGGTTAAGAGATCATTAAATGTCTTTATAACCGTTAGATCATGTAACGTCAGTTTTTGGTTCAGAATGTAACCGTTGGATCGTAGGTATCAAGACATTAATGAAATGGTTTATCATGTAATCATGGTTATGCCTTTTCAACTTGTCCCTTCAATTTGTAGTTTCTTCAATCATTTTTTCACGAAAGTGTTGTACAGATTTTTGATTGGAGAAAACTATCGGTTCTATGACACCTTTTCATCTTTGTGGACCCCATTAGATAGGAGGTCCAATCACCTTCCTTTATATGCATCCTCTTTTCTTTGTAAGTCAAAGTCCCATACTGATGATGTCATCAGAAATTCAACATGAATTTTGTTGAGAAAGTATTTCCTTTTGTTCTGTCTGCTGTTGACCTTTTTAGATGTGGTCAACAGAAGTCAACAATTTTCAACAGAATTCCTTGGTTGAGTTTTCCCCCTAAACTTGTGATCCTCTTCAATAGATTTTTTTTTTTTTTTGAGATGAGAGGGAATGAGATAAGATCAGAAGACTCACATTTGTTTTTCTGGTGTCATCCATGTCTCTTGGCTTTTTCTGATATTTTCTGAAACATTTTATCATCTTGAAGTTTTATCAGAAAAAATTTAGATCCATTTTTGAATTACCAGATTCTATCTCTTATCATCAGAAACTTAGAGTTTTGTGTCAAATTTTTGATTTCTGATGATCATGTTTCTCATTTACTTTACCCATTTCCCAAACCATAATTCAGATAACAAAGCAATAATGGAAGAACATAATATGAACATATTTAACATGCAAAAAAATATATACACAAACAAAATGAAGAAAAACCTAATCGATATCTATGCCTTCCCCGTGTTCCATCTCTAGAAGCAACAACAGGTCAGTTATCAACCCGTAGTTCTGGTTGGTGGGTACAAGCATGCTGAGACCCATGTTTTCTTGAAGTCTCATATCTGCTCTTGGGTAACTTGCAGGGATACCTGCAAAGTCCAGCTGGCTCGTGATTATCTTCGTCAGAAAACGAGGATACATCAAGAACGGCTTGCCAACCCACATGTTACTTGCAAAATCTCTCATTAGACAATAAGAGAAGTTTTAAGGAACTTTGAGTACAAGTGCTCGAATAGGCTCCATCAATCTAAGAGATACTTCATGATGATTGATGACCTTCTTTGAAAAGCATGCACCCATCTGTGTAACCAGATACTTCCATGGCTTGATAAAGCCATGTTTGTTGATTGCTCGTTGTTGGGTTTCCGTATGGTAACCCATTTGCCTCAGGACATCATCCTTTTGAGGCCTTGAGAACATCAGGACATCATTATTATCATCGAGTTGAAGAGCCGTCCTGACGGTGGCTTTATTTAACAGAATCTTTTGATTTAGCACCACACTCTCGATAGCCATTTGTTCTCTGTTCTCATACTCAGATAATGTTGCATTTTTTCAGAAGATTTGAAGAATCTCTGGATGAACAGTTATATGAGCAGTGAGGGCATAATTTAAGTTACTACTCATGAGCATTTTAAGCACAACTTAACACCCTTCCCATTGAGGACCTTCCAGATTGGTCCTCAATCTAAGATTATGATATGGATGAAGAACAAGTGGGAAGCATTCATCTTTGATGGTATTCATTCTGTGTGTGTGTGTGTGAGTATGAGGTGAAGGTGAAGAAGAAGATTTAGAGTGCCCCTTTTGTGTGTGTGAGGATGACAGTTTTCAGCTCAAAGTGGTGAACATTTATAGTAAACTTAATACTTGCCATAAATAGTATCTACCTACTTGTAGATTTTCTTCACCGCAATCTCTGTTTATTTAATTGATTATCAGGGGACAGAAAGTATAACATAGATAAGCTACTTCTCCACTTCACTTGCATTAAATGGTTTAGGCGGCCAATTTCTGGTAATGTATCATGATAGCCTGCTAATATGTCACTTCAACCTTCTTAATACATGATGGTGTGTAATTAATGAAGGAGAGAGAAAGTTTCATATTAACGAGTTCCCAGAAATTTTCTGTTAACTGACGTTATCAGCACTAACAAGAAACAAAAACCATTTTTTGTTAATTTGAAAGAAAGAAAAAAAATTGCCAATGTACACTTTATGAATATGCTGTCAAGAGATATGAATAAGGATGATGACATGCAGAAATTTGTTTTAATGATCTATGATAATTCTGATTATCCAACATATTTTTCTGATGATTCACCAGAATTTCTGATGATTTATCAGGTGATCTGATGTTGTATCAGATTTTCTGATGATTGCATCAGATTTTCTGATAACGTATCAGATTTTCTGGTGATTTATCAGATATATGATTTTTCATTTGATTATCACTAAAGCAATTTATCAAGCATTTTTCTGGTGATAAAATTATCTGAATGATTTTTATCATAGAACTGACCATAACATAGCAGATTATTTGTTAAGCCTTCAACATAGGCTACTTTCTCTATGGTCCAACATCCATACCTTATGCATCCATATCCCATGATCCTCCCTTTTACTCCATTTCCAAAATTTACCATTCTACCCAGCTTTGAAACAAAGTTGTTGAGTAAGCTCCTGTCCCCAGTCATGTGCTTGGAGCTTCCTGAGTCGCAGTACCAGATCTGCAGCACATGATGGTCCTGAAATGGAATGATTAGAGGGTTTTTGGTACCCAGGCATGCTTGGGTACTTTTTTTGATGGGATTCTAATCAGATTATTTTTTCTTGTTGGTTTTTCATCAGAAATTATGTTATATGCTGAGCCATAAATAGATTTTGCATTTTTCTTTTGAAGATGGTGTTGAACAAGCTTCAGTATGTCAACACACATACAAGTTTTATCAGAATTTTCTGATATTTTTTCTTGTGATGGAATGAGTGGATAATTATGAAAAGATGAGTGAACAGCTTCTGGAGTCTTTACAGATTCTTGACTGCATTCACTTATGTTTGATTTGAAGTTTGGTTTTTCAAAAGAGTATTTAGAACAGGTTGACTTGCAAGAACAGGTTGACTTGATATTTTTTCTTGTGATGGAATGAGTGGATAATTATGAAAAGATGAGTGAACTGCTTCTGGAGTCTTTACAGATTCTTGACTGCATTCACTTATGTTTGATTTGAAGTTTGGTTTTTCAAAAGAGTATTCAGAACAGATTGACTTGCAAGATTCAGTATTCTGATGAGATTTTATCAGAAATCTGATGAGTTGCTTTTACAAAGACAGTGGGTTTATTACTTCTTGAGTTTTTATATCCTAAACCCTCTCCTTTGTTCTTTGGTGTGGACTCAATGAAATTTATAAATTCCTTAGCTTGTTGAAAACCTCTTGCATTGATTTCTTTATCATTGATTTTCTTGTAAAGATCTTTTCTTTCATTTTCATAGAACTCAATTTTAGCTCTTTGATCTAAACTTTCCTCTATAAGCAGTTGGTTTTCAAGAATGATTTTATTCAAGGTCCTTTGCAACTCATCAGATTTTCTGATATCTGATTGATGTTTTTCTTGCAGATTTAGAAAATTTGACATGAGCTTGTTTAGCTTGTGTTCAAGATCAAGATTGTTTAAATTTATCTTTTGTTCTGAAGTTTCTGGTAGTCCTTCAGATAGTGTCATGAGGCAGAAATTTGCCAATTCTTCTTCTTCATCATCAGAAGAATCATCAGATAACCATGTATCTGTTCCTGCAATTAAGCTAACTTGTTGCTGCTTCTTTGCTTCTTCAAGCTTTTTCTCATAATAAGCAACATCCTTGAGCTTTTTGGTCTTGCACTCTGATGCATAGTGACCTCTCTGCATGCACTTGTAACACACAACTTCAGCCTTCCCTTTATCCTTAGATCTAATTTCTTCTTTAGATCTCCCATCCATCCTTCCTCTGTTACTTCTCTGGTATCTCTGGCTACCTATCCTCAACCTCTGCTCAAATGTTTTGGTGAGCAGTGCTATAGCTTCAGCAAAAGCTGAAAAATCTGATGAAGTATCAAAAATTTCACAACTTTGGTTGTTTGATGGTTGTGGATCATTGGAGGGTGTTGGTTTTTGTGAGTTTGAGATAAGAGCTAAAGTTCCCCCTCTTTGAATGGTTTCTTCAAATATTTCTTCCTCTCTGGGGATCAAGATGTTGTATAAGTCATGGAGACTCATGTTTCCTAGTTCTAAGGTTGAGGACAAAGTCGTGGTTAGACTTCTCCATTCTCTAGGAAGGGCATCAAGAAATTTTATGTTTCTTTCATCATTTGACTTAGTTATTCCAAATTTCTTTAGCTCGTTTAAAAGTTTTGTGAATCTTAGATATGTCTCATTTAATCTTTCATTTGGTAAACTTTTAAACCTCTCATAAGATGAGACATTGTTTGTTCTTTTATTTCTTCTCATCCTTTCTCCTCCTTCACAAAGATTTTCCAACTGATCCCATATTTCCTTGGCTGATGCACATGCATCAACTTGTGAAAATATGTCATTGGGGATGGCCATTATTAAAAGTGACTTTGCCCTTTCATCCCCAGCCACCTTTTCCTTGTCTTCCTCACTCCAAAGTATTTCACTTTTGGGGGCTCGGGAGGCAGGGATAGCAGGTGATTGGTTAGTTGCTGGAATAGCTGGTATTTCAGTCATTGGTATATGTGGACCTCTTTCAATGGATTGAAACAGAGCTCGGTCATGACCATTAAGGAAATTGACCATCCTGATTTTCCATTGGGGGTATTCCTCTTTGACCAGAGTCGGAGGTTTGGACATAGAAACAATGTTAAAAGCATTTTTCCAGGATTGAAAGCTGGCCATATTTAGAGAAAAGAAGATGAGCGATTGATCATTTGAAAATAATTTATTCAATCTGCTCTGATACCAATTGTTGGACCCAGTATGGCCTTAACAACTTCTTTTCACGTAATATGGCAAGTGATTTCAGTAGATGTGAAAAAGATGTGCGGAAATGGAAATCAGACTTTCAAGAAACAAGACCTACAGAATTATCAAGTTTATATCACTTTGAAACAAAATGGTTTACAAGGTGATTGTAAGATTATTATCTAATACAAATGAATCTTGAATTATATGGGTGAGAGGGCAATGGAGTTTTAATGTATGTGTGAATGCTAAGCTTCAAACTCAATTGTCTTCTGCTGGTTGAGCCTTCTATTTATAGAAGGCTGGGTGCATGAATAAACAATAGTTTATTCATGCAATAAGTCCTGCAAAAAGTAGCCATTTGACATATTCATTGAATCCAATGTTCAAGTTGTCTTTTTAATCATGATATCCAATAATGTCAACTTGCTTCGGTAAGTGTGGCAGGATAAAGCTGATTTCAGACAAGTGGGGTATTCATCAGAATTTCTGATAAACCACTTCATCAGAAATTCTGGTGAACAAATCATCAGAAAATTCTGATGATCAGAATCGTCAGAAACTTATGATATTTCATCAGAAATATCATCAGATCCATCAGAAATGACCTTCTCTGATAATCTAATTCAGCTGTTAATCAACTTGTGATTCTTTGAAGTAGATGTTGTGCATTTCAGTTGTCCTATCCAATCTTCTTGTTCATGTTGTGATCTTCAGGACTGTTATCTCTTCATAGATCCAGTTGATTGTGATTTTCTTCAATAGTTACAAATAATGTTTCCTAACAACGCTGCAATCCCAGTGCATGCAAAGTAGTGGATGATACAGACTCGAATGAATCAGGACCAGAATAATCAGATGAAATCTCAACGATAGGAATCTCAATGAGTGGGACAACAAGAGCATCATCAGCTGGAACTCCATCTCCCTGTGCAACATCAGGGGGATCATCGATGAAAAGATCGACATCATCGTCAGACAAAGCATCAAAAGGCAGATCCTCGAGAGGAAAAGCCGCAAGAGGCAAGGGATCGGGGATCGGAACAAGAAATGGATCCTCTTCGGGTAAACCATCAGCTAGCAGTATATCATCGCCAAAATCCAGCAAAGCAAAAGGCTGAAAATCATCATCATCGTCACTCTCAGTGTCAGAGGTAAAAATCTCAGGGTCTGGGACAATCTCATCGTCCAAAACTATGGCCATGGGGTCTACAGTATCTGATAGTCCACTCTCAGATGAGGACATGGTGTCTGTAACAAAACAATCACAACATATGCACATACATCAACAATCATCAAATAAGCATGTAAGTAGTAACAATGTAAGTATGTACGCATCCTAGTCTTCCCAGACTATCCCACCCAGCCTCTCAGACTGAACCACCTAGTCTCTCAGACTAAACCTCCCAGTTTCTCAAACTGTCCCAACTAGTCTCTCAGACTACCCATCCTCTCAGACTGAACTACCCAGTCTCTCAGACCACCCCAGCTAGTCTCTCAGACCAACTCCCCAGTCTCTCAGACTGAATTACCCACTCTCCCAGACTGTACTATAAACAAATTCCTTGAAATGTATTTTGTGTCTTTATTTGTAAAAATGTTTGTTTCCTGGATCTGGACATTTCGTGTATGCAATGAAAATATGTTATGAAAACATTTTCATGAGAGCCCTAATGATCGTAGTCTAGACTCGAGAAAGAATCCTAGTTCGCTACGATCGAAGCTCTGATACCAAGCTGTCACACCCTGACTTTTGCGGAAGCGTGGTTATGGTGTGACTTTCTTAATACCATAGCATTCAATCATAACAACAACTATATGATAAAACCATAAGATGTACATCCCTAAAATTTAGTTTAAAAATACCACAACATACTTATCTGAAACGTAGACTCCAAATTTAAGTTACAACAACAACATGTTTAAATGAGTTCACGAAGACTCAACAAAAGACCTTAAATAAAACCGAGTTTAGAACCATGTATCTCGTCCAGGATTAAGATACATCTCCTAAACCCTACGACCTCGGATGACATCTTTTTATTCATAACGCAGCTTGAACATGCAAACACCCGCCAGATCCACTTAATTTCCTGAAATACATGTAGTTTAAAAACATCAACAAAAGTTGAGCGAGTTCATGTGTTTGTGTATATGTATGTATGTATGTATAAAACCATTGTAAACAGTATATGTATGTATGTTTGTAAATCCCGGTATGAAAGCAAACAAGGAAAAGATCACCAATGGTTTGCAAGGCCACTGATATGTGTGACGGCGTAGGAAGGCTCAAACCTAGCAAATTTGTACCGGGCTTCCGGCTGGAAGACATAGTCACCCTATGGGCCACCCTAGTCCTCATGGGTGTGGGCTCGCTACACCCAAATAGATCTATCACTCATGCCCCTCGGTCCTACAACGAGGATTAATGGTCTCAAGTATGCGCCTACCCATTCACATGATCTATGGTACTTTCCTAGGCTAACCATACCAATTTTATTTGTATGTAATCCTTTTGTAACATGTATTTCACCCCCGAAGTTAATAAACAAAACAGTTTAAAGAAAAGGGGGACATGAACTCACAGTCTTGCGTCTTCGGTACTCGTAACTCAAATCCCTTCAGCAAACACGACTACCTACAATGTACTAGGGTCTATTAGACGAACGGGTCGTGTCTTGCCTTTATCGTTTTCGAGTTACGTTTCTTTTATGTATTCAACATTATTCCAAGTTATAATTACTTGTTAAAATAATAATTATTTTAACTTTAAATTATATTTAATTTTTGGAATAATTGTTTAAACAATATTTTCGTAATAATACTTCTCAAGTATTTCCTTCCCAAGGATGGGGGTATCTCATTCATGTGTATTCGTATTCTTGTATTTGTAGTTCCAAAATAATATATCTTCAAGTCTCACTTTAGAAATATATATATAAACTTATGTTATCCTAAAACAATGTATTCCAAGAAAATATATATTTTTCCCAAAAATCACATATCTTCTAAATATTCCAAGAAAATATATTTTTACTTCTCAAAAATAATATATTTTCCCCTTGACGAAAATATGATATAACTTGGTAATATTTACAAAAATCATATTTTCATTTCTTGTATCCAAAATATTATTTACCAAAAATATATTTATAAGCACATTTCCCGGAATATTTTGGTAAGTTACATTTGTTAGTTCGGTTTCTCAATATTCCGTGTGTAACTTGTGTATTTATTCCTTGAGATTTTTTGTATTATTTTGGATTGTAATTTCATGGTATTTGTTAAGTTATATTATTTTATCCCTAAAATAACATAACTATTACACAAAGTATACAAATATTCACACACATGTCTTTAATATATATCTCTAGCCATTTTTATCTATAAAAAACCAACATCCAATATTTGTATTTTTGTAACAAAAAGTATGGCAAAGTTTTTATTGAAAACTCATGATCAAAATACACTTGTAATTATTGGTTTGAAAATATTTTTCTAAGTGTTTATATTTTTAGAAAATTTTGCCATAGTTTCCCCTAAAAATGGAGGTGTCCATGCTATCAAAGCATATCATATTTTTTTTAAATCATCACAAACAATGAACAATCAATCTACACTTACCATGTGCCAAAACAATGATATTTACATAACAATCATGAACTTGAACTTTCATAAAAACTTGTAGTAACTTGGTTGTGTGTTTAGTAGGTTTAGTTAACCTTTAAAATGTATTTACTTCTTTATAACCTTCATTCTTGAAAGATTTAGGTGTTTACAACTTGTAAACATGTTTTACAAAAACGTTTCTTTATGAAATCTTCTTGTTTCTCAAGTGTTTCTACACTTGTTTTATCACCAAAAATAGTGTATGTTTAAGTAAGAACCAAGATCTTCTAAAAATCATATTTTGAACTTGGTTCTTTTGGAAAACCATTCATAAATCTTAGATCCATAAGATTATTAACTCACTTTGATTATTATTATTCAAGAAATCACTTTATTCTTCAAGTCCATGCTTACACATGAGGATGATCATCTTGTTTTATCACATAATCATCCTCTTACTTGCTAGATCATGTGTTTAATCACAATCTAGAAAGCTCCTTATGATGATCAACATCATAATCTCAAGAAAATAACAATCAAGTATCATACATACACTAAACAACATAGTTTCATCAAGATTTCATCATATGTCAAGCTTATGTTCATGTTTCTTGATTAGGTTCTTTAGTGTTCTTCATGATTTTCATCACATATCATCCTTTAACCAACTAAATTAGAAGTAACAAGAGATTATAAGGGCCTTACTACTAGCTCTAAAGCTAGGGATGAACACAAGAAGTTGGAGATGACAAAAGTGATGGATAAAAGCAAGTGAAAGAGGTCCTTCAATCTCTAGAGCCACCAAGCTTCTTTAGACACCTTCTAGCACCTTGTGATGAATGTGGAATGAATGAACAAAGCTTGACAATGGTGGTGGTGTGGTTGATAGAGTTCGGCCGAGAGGGGGAAGAAGGAGGGGGAGTGAGTTGTGTGAAGTTGATGAATGAAGTTAGAACTCTCAAGGTTTAACTTATAACCATATTACTACATAAACTCTTGGATAATATGTCCCTTAGAGTACAAGACATATCTATTAAACAATTGCAACAAAATCAAATGTGTAAGGGGCCTTGGTGGCCGTGAGATAGGTGGGGGGTCTAGTATAGGTTTCAACCAATTAGTTATCATATAGTTCAAAACCAAGTATTAGTTAGGTGTTTTACTCACTAGCTATTTTTAGTGGGTGTTAGGGTGTTCGGGGATCATAAGTAGCTCAGAAATAATAAAACAATGCTTCTAGTGTAATTTTGGTGTTTCGGGTAGTGTCCGGTTGTTCGGTTAGATACCGGTTCATTAAAGTGCTAAACTATACCGTTTAGTGATCTTTATGTACCCTTTTGTGACACTTTTAATTTCCGACACTTAGGAAAGCATTCAGGACCATTTAGTCATATTTTTGCATGTTACTAGCTTGCTAAAAAGCTGATTTTTGCTGAATTATGCAGAATTCTGAACTTTATGTGGGTTTTAGGCACTTCCTGGCACTTAAACTATCACTTAGGAATGCAGTTTTGTGGTTCTTACTTCCCTACACACCATACCAGTGTAGTACTTAGTCTCTGGCTCACACTATGTCTCAAAACAACGTCTGTCTATGTACTGAACCTCGTCAGCATTTTTCTGAGTTATCCGCTAACTGTGCTTTGTGCATCATTTATGTTAATATGGTTTGCATGTAATAATGAAGTGACATCATGCAATATGTGATGCACATGTAAGTATGATACCGTAATCAGAAAGTAATTAATTGTAATTCAGCACAGTCATTAAGCACTAATTAATTGTACGGATACCTGGATTTTTTACGGTTGTCACACAAACAACTTATCACAAAACCAGAAACAAACGCCATATTCCCTAGAAACCATTCACTTTAAAAATGCCAAAAAATAATACTTAAAAAAGCCACAGATGCAGAACCTCGATTCTGCTATATTGAGTATTGATCTGAGTGTGGTTTCACTGAATGGATTCTTCTGTGAGTTGGGTATCTCTATAATGTTTTGCTGTATGAGATGGAAAAATATTCAAGATAAAGAGACTGATGACACTAATATGACATCATGTCACTTTGTTCTTGATGGATATATGGATGGCATGAAGGGATCAATACATTAGAGCTGGTGTTGGTCTTCAACATGTCATCAAACAAGTATATATCCTCCCACCATAAAGGATGCCACAAAAAATAAGCATCTTCTAAAGACGGCCGGTATGTAGGAAAATAAGGATCGACATAAGGCATTCAAAAACAGGTTCAAAACGCCAAAAAGGTTAAAGTAGAAGAGGCTGATGACAGTGAAGATTTGAATGAGAAATTAGATTATAATTTTTATTTTTTTTCATTTTCTATTGTTTGTTACGTAATTCTCTTTTGTTTATCATCTAATTATCTGCTATTTTAAAAAAAAATTGAGTATAAAACGCCAAAAACTACAAACAACAAAATGCCTGATAGTTTGAAAACTGTGAGAACGAATGCTAGCAAAGTATGAGGTTGCTATATAAAACTCCAAAAAACGCAAACAAAGAATTACTGGAAAAATCAACACTAATTGACAGAAGAAAATTGAAAAGAAATAGTAAAATAAAGAGACGGTATCATTTATTGCCAAAATATTATAGTTATATTAATGCCACTACATGGAAAATTGAAATTTATTTATCTTTTCAAAACGCCATAATTGCCTGTCACATTATAGGCCTGTATCCTAAATGGCAAAACACTTGATATAATAAAATCAAGAAAATTACTGATGTTTTCTACATTAAAAGCCTGCATCCTGGTCTAAAAAACAATAAAAACGCCAAAACAATACTTAAAACTCCAAAAATACTTAATATAATTCTTATCTAAAAACAATAAAACGCCGCGTATTTATTAAACGCCAAAAAAATGAAAAGATGAAGGGACACGCGTTAATAAAAAAGAAATATGAAAGGACAAAAAAGCTCATCCGCCTTTCTCTAAGCGGCGTGACACGTGTTAGGCCAGGAACCGTTCTCACACTTTTGAGCGTTTTCTCCTGATCCCGTTTCTCTCTATATATATATATGAGTGTAATTTAAAAAAAAAACAAATCAAATCAACTAAAATAGGTAACCTAATATCTATGAATGCATAACTAGTAGTGTGTTTAAATTCCAGTTGTAGGTTGTACTACATATATATGAAAAAGAGTAAAAGTCGCAATGTCCGACGTATGTTGGACCTTTTGAGATTATTAGAAGAATAGGACCAGTAGCTTACCAGCTACAACTGCCAGAGGAAATGGCAGGAATACATGATGTATTTCATGTATGTAATCTCAAGAGATATTTATGTTGGTGCATACGTCTGTCGACTTCGTCTTGTATCGAGTCTTGTACTAGAATTGTTAGATCATGGCACGTAGTTCGAGAAAATAGGGTTTGTGTGTGAAATGTTAATTTCGCACGAAATAGCACAGTGTCATTCCGTGCGAAATTGCCAACACTATAAATACCCTTCATGTCATGTCATTTGTAACGTTCAGGTTTCCGGTACCGAAGTGCTGCCGACGTGTCGTTTGATCTGTAAACGTGTCAAAACAATAATACAAGACAATTAAGTGTGAATCGAGCTGTTACAAAGTCTAATCACTGAATTCCGCCTCTGATTAGACCGAGAACTCTTCTGATAGACTCGTTTGGGTCACAGAACGATCCTACAAGTGGTATCAGAGCTCAGGAGGAAGAGTTCTTACCAATTTCAGCTTGAAAATCTGTTTTCTACATCTTCTTTCTCAAAATTAACAAATTTCACAGTCAAAATGGATTGAATTTCATACATAACGTGCGAAACAGTGTTTTAATCAATCCTTGAGAGAATTGGACTTAATTTCGATCTAAAAGTGGTAAAATTGATAATTTCGCTTGAAAATGGTTTCGGATTAAGTAACGTCAGCACTATTTCGTACGGAATTATCTGCTTGATTTCACACGAAATTACCTAATTTCGCTTGAAATAGATAATTTCGCATCAGAGTGTAATTTCGTTTGAAAATTCCACACGAAATTAGATAATTTCGCACCAAATCGGCATTTCGTCTGATAATTTCGCACGAAATTATATATTTTGTTTGAAAGTGTGCTATTTCACACGAAATCAGTTATTTCGCACCAAAGTGGTGTTTTCGTTTGAAAGCTGATTTCGTTTGAATTTGATAATTTCGCACCAAGTGTTTTCGTTTGTACTCTTGTTTCGTGTGAACTTTCATTGTTGTTTGAACTTTGTTGACTTTGTGATACAGATTACTGAATCATGGAAGAGGAATTTTACAATGCGTTTGCTACACCAGTTGCTCCTGTTACAGCTGCTGAAACTCTTTATAGTGACAATGAGACGGGAACTTATCAAAAACCGCCGAAGCTTATGTACATTGAAGATTTTAGAGGATGGCAAAATCGGTTTGAAAACTGGGTGCAAGCTTATAAGTTTGACGCATGGTGTTCATTAGAAAAGGATTATATGAAACCGAAAAATGAACGTGGGATTGAAAAGGCTTTCTGTGATTATTCAGATGTTGAAAAATTGAAATATACAAGTGAAAAAATGATGATCAGTATTCTTTAACAAGCAGTTAAAGAAGATATCTTTTTTTACTTCAACATGAGGGTACTGCAAGATCAATTTGGACTGTTTTGATTCAAAAGTTTAAAGGAAGTGCAGATATGATCAAGAACAAAAAGGCTTTACTAAAGAAATCATTTGATATGTTTGTAGCCATGGAAGGTGAAACAACAAAAGAGACCATTGATAGATATTGTCATTTGGTTTTGGAAATGGGAAGATTAGATATAAAGAAAGATGATGAAGAATGGGTTGATAAGCTAGCCGATGCATTACCACAGCAGAAATGGGGAACTTATTTGTTGATCCTAAAACACATGAGAAAATCTGAAAATATGAATCTGGCACAGTTTATTCAGAAAATTGAAGAGCATGAGTTGGATATTCAGAAAACGGCAATCATGAATAATCCAAATGCTCAACAAGATGTCAGTTTATACTATAGAGAAAATAAATTTGAAACTACTCCGAGTCCAAAGATTCAGACTGGTTTCAGTGCTGATAGTTCTTCTGGAACAAAGAGAAGTATTGTAACTCAAAGTGGTGGACCTTCGTCTTCGTATTCAAGCTTTGATCCAAATTTTACAACACCAAGTTCTCAACAACAGAATTCTACAAATCTGCAGTGCAATGTTACCTTAAACATTCAAAATGGTCAAAATCTTTCTCCGGAAATAGCTAAGCAACACATGGCATCACTCGTTGCTATGCTGGAATCATATGAAAATTTGATTGCTGGCAGAATTGGAAATCCGATGCTTACCAAAGAGGATTATGACCAAATTGATGCGGAGGCACTTGAGTTGATGAATGTCAAATGGTGTTTAGCCAATGCTGTTAGAATGGCAGAAAAGTTTCAACAAATCACTGATAGAGATGATTTCAGTGAATTGTCTAAATCTCCGATAGGATTTGACAAATCAAAGGTTATGTGTTTCTGTTGTCGAGAAAAAGGTCATTTTAAGCGTGAATGCAAAAACAAATAAGCAAATGAAAGAGAAGATCAGTCTGGTAAGAACAATTATTATCAAAAATCAATTTTTCATCAAATTGAACAACAACCGGCATCGTCTCGTGCTCTTGAAGATGTAAAGAAGAAAGCATATCTTGTAAATCAAGATGATGAAAAAGTTGCAGAGGGATTTAGCTGGGAAAAATATATTCCTGCTAATTCAGGGCTTGTTGCTAGAATCTTGGAAGAAAAAGAAGTCAAAAGAACAAAGATCTTTAGATCATCAGAAAGTGATGAAGATACTGATGATGAGGAAGAATACATTAATAATGCAAGAAAAAGTTTAGACTCATTTAGTTTTAATTTGTTTTTTGCAGATAAGATCGAGATGTTGAATGAGAAGAAGGCTGCTAGATTGAAAAGAGAGTTAGAGACAAGAAGGATTGCTGAAGAAAAGGAAAAGATGGAAGCTGAAAAAGCAAAAGCTGAAGAAAATTCAACAGAAAAGGTCAAAGATGAAGAGTGTGAGGTAAAGGTAGAAAAAATTGTTGAAGTTGAGAAGATTGTCGAGGTTGAAAAAAATAGTTGAAGTTGAAAAACTCGTCGAAGTTGAGAAAATTGTCGAGGTAGAAAAAATTATTGAAGTAGAGAAGATTGTTGAGGTTGAAAAGAAAGTTGAGGTCATTAAACCTTGTCAGAAATGTTTAGAATCTTACAAAGATTGTGATGAGAAGGATAAGAAGATGGATGAATTAGAAAAGATGAAAGAAGATTTGTTTTCTGATGTGAAGTATGTAAAAGAATCATATGATGTGCTGAACAGAACAGTCGATGGTCTGAAAAAGACAAATTCAGAAGTTGATGCTGCTATGACAATGATGAGTTCCAATTTAATGACAAAGCATAAAGTCATCAATGAGTATATTGAAGACTGTGCAAAGCTAAAGCAAGATTTGGAACTTAAAAAGATTGAGAGTGAAAGAATTAAACGTTTGTTGTTGAGCTATACAACTTGTGATTATTTGATTGATCGAGTTTATCCTACTGTTGCTGGTCTTGAAGCTTTTCAAGATAAAAAGACAGAAGATACAAATGTTGGTAAGAAACCAAATGTCAAATATAACAAGTGTCCGCCTCCGATTTGGAATAGTTATTCTCCTAGAAAACCAAATGAGGAACGTTTAAATGAGGCTCTCAACATAAAGTTAAAGTCTGAAACCATTGATGAGCTACCAGATAACATTGATGTCACATTCACAGCGTCTGACACTGATCATGAGTCTACGTTGTTAAAGAAAGTGGTCGATCAGGTGTTGGATATGGATGAAGAGTCAAATTCGGAGTCTAAGTTTGAAAGTTCGAGTTCATCAGAAAAGAGTCCGAGTTCACCAGTTAAAAGGGTTTACAATAAAGAATTCTTGTTATCAAAATCTAATTTGAATGACGGACCAATCAAAGTGGCATATACTTTGAATGATTCAGACAAATTATATTCTGATGAGGAATTTCCAATAAGAAGTGTCAAAACTGAAATGATCAAACAGGTTTTCAAATTAACAGAAATTAATATTTCTGAAATAAAAGATTTAAATCTTCATGAAAAACCTAAAAAATACACTTCATGAGTTCAACAGAGACTGAACAAGAAAAAGGGTTACAGTTCTGGTTCTGGTCTTCAAAAGAAACCAAACCATAACAGTAATTTCAAAAAGAAAGGTTTAGGTTTCATTCCCCCGAAAAATCATAAAAATGAGAAAACTTATAAAACAAAAACTAAATTTGTTTCACGTGAAAGTTCAGTGGAAGAAGAGAAGAAATCTTTCTGGAGACAGTCAAATCAAGAGTTTTTCGCTGAGAAGAAAAATAATATGATGATGAGAACTAAACAAAGAGTTGAGAGAAGAACATGTTTTAAATGTCACAAGATTGGACACATTGCTTGGAATTGCCAACAGTCCAACAACACAAAACAGGGAGTTTCTTTTAACTCAAGTTTGGAAGAAATAGATGTTAATGGAAAGAAATAACCAACTGAGAAATCTAAGGTGTTTGAAAATTCGACTTTCGAAACTGGTAATGTTTCAAAACGTTTTTACAAAAGAAAAGTCGATATAAACAAACAAAGATGGGTTGTAAAATCTAAAAGTAGTTCTGACAATGAATCTGATTCCATAAAATCAGAGGAGTCATGTGTTGAGGAAAAAGTTGATAATTCCGTTCCAGAGATGAACGATGAAAATTTTCCGCCATTGTCAAAGGAAAATCTAAAATCAAAAGGTAGGTTTGAGATTTCAGGTCAATTCTTCTCTGGTAAATGAGAATTTGATGCTGAAAAGGCTTTCAACGAGAAAGTCAAACATATTTTTGGAAAGATGGTAGATGGGAAAGTGAAAAGTGCAAAAGATTTTTACACATCAAAAGGAGGTTGGGATAGAGTTGAATCAAAATCACCCAAGGCTGGTCAGGCTTGGGTGACAGCTTTTTCTACTTAAAATCCTGACTTGCCAGAGCTCCCAAGTTGGTAATCGTGGAGCAGGAATCGGCATCTTCCTACAAGTGGTATTTTAACCTGGTAGTTGTTCTTAAAATTGTTATATTTCGAGTTTTACAAGTGGTTTTGGTTAAAAAGTGAATCTACAAGTGGTTGAAGAATGTTTTCACTTACAAGTGGTTAATCAAGGTCATTAAGTTGAACTTGATTTAACTTTCATACAAAATGTTTGGAAAACAATGTGATGATAACCCCGATTTTACAAAGTGATAAAATTAACAAAACTAATTTTCCGGAAAAATCATTTGATTAAAACAAACTTCAGTGTTTTGAAATCATAATGGGAAAATAGTTTGTTGAGATGGGGAGTTCTGATTGTTTATGCCGAGTAATGACGATTTGAAGCGATTTGATATCAGTTGTTACTTTACTTGTATAGTTTGTTTTCAAATTTTTTTAAATGATTTTGAATTTTAGGGGGAGTAAGAATTTTCAGAAAATCCAAAAACATTAGAAAATTTGAAAAAGTAAAAAAAATGATAAAATCATAAATCGAGTTTTGTTGTGAAAAAGAGGAAATGATAGTACATCAGTAGACAATCATAGCATGCTAAAGAATTGGAAAGTCAAAATGTGATAAACGGTCTCACTGATGATGTGTCAGTAAGTTTTTGCACATTTAGTAAATTGTGTCGAGATATAAACCTAAATTTCAAACTTGCTTATATCGTGGGGAACGTCTCTCGAATATATGGGTAACCCCCGAAATCTTGTTTGAAAGGTCCCTCTTTCTGAAATACTAGGTCTTTATACTCAGTGATATTTGGGGTATTATCCCGGGACTTCTGATTTTGCGGAAGCAATGGCCTAGTCCCCGTATAATACTTTTCTCTTGCTTGTAATATAACACCCCACTCAGCATAAAAATGAAGAAACATTGCAAAATGCTAATTATGTGATGTTGAAGAAAAGATTCTCTAAAGGGAACACACCTTAAGTCAAAGCCGTCATCTCTCTGATTTTGCGGAAGCAATAGCCTGAGCTCTCACGACCCTCGCATTTAACCCTTTACAGATATCATCTAGGTGTATTCACCTGTAAGACTGAATATTGGGATCTGGATACGGGAGTATATTCTGAGTTGGGACACGTGAATAAGTTTAAGTCTCTTAAAACATTAATCTCGTATCTCGAAACAGTTGAACTTTGTCTGAAAATTTAAGTGGATCAGTATACTGACAATCTAAGTGAATCGTTTAGAAATTAAAATGTTTAAAGCTTAACGGTGTTGGTGATTTGTCTCAAAAACTGATATGATCCGCTTACACAAACTCACAAAAATATTGTGTGTAAATATTTTTTTAATTCATTTCTTTAATTTCAAAAATCCAAAAAGATTTTCGGAGTGTTTTAGCATAAATTTTGAAAAATTCAAAAAGATTTTAGACAACTGATGTTGAAAAGCTGATTTTCAAAATTTCAAGTGCTAAACATGACGAACAGGTTTGGGAATGTGTGATTAGAAAAATGATATTCATACAAGTGGTCATTAGAAATTAAAACTGTTATATCAATAATTGATGTTTGAATTGAATTCAAGTGGTTAAGAGTATTTGTGAAATGTCATATTACTGCAAGATGATGTTTTGAATTTAAAACATCATATTATACAAGTGGTAAGCAGAAAGTTTAAATTTTTCAAATTTTAAATTTGTGAAATTTACTTTTGGGTAGAGACTGTGCAGGTTAGCAAGGTTTCGAATCCTTAATAGATACATAATGGATCCAGGAATCAATTCTGAACCTGTGAACGCCAGACTACGATCCCAATCATTCGTTAAGGGGGAGTCTGTTAGAGAAGAGAAGTCTGAAGATGCAAGAGCCAGTCTTAATTCCTGAGGTTCATGCTAGTTGCTGATGCCGATGATCTTAAGAAATCAAGAGATCTGATCTAGAGAAGATAGAATCAGTTTGAGATTCTGGGCAAGAGAGATAAAGATTGAGGATGCTCACACTGTCAGATACTTTTGAAAGAGCCCGAAGACTGATCAAGGCTGAAGATGGTGAAGACTCGACACTGAAGACTCGTCAACATTCGAGGGGGAGTCTGTTGGTGCATACGTCTGTCGACTTCGTCTTGTATCGAGTCTTGTACTAGAATTGTTAGATCAGGGCACGTAGTTTGAGAAAATAGGGTTTGTGTGTGAAATGTTAATTTCGCACGAAATAGCACAGTGTCATTCCGTGCGAAATCACCAACACTATAAATACCCTTCATGTCATGTCATTTGTAACGTTCATGTTCCCGGTACCTAAGTGCTGCCGACGTGTCGTTTGATCTGTAAACGTGTCAAATCAATAATACAAGACAATTAAGTGTGAATCGAGCAGTTACAAAGTCTAATCAATGAATTCCGCCTCTGATTAGACCGAGAACTCTTCTGATAGACTCGTTTGGGTCACAGAACGATCCTACAGTTTAGCAGATGAATCATTAATGGTACCTCTTAAGGACATAGAGGTAAATGAGAAACTTAAGTTTGTTGAGAAACCACTACAGATTGAAGATAGAAAGATCAAGAATCTCAAACACAGGAGATTAGTTCTAGTCAAAGTGAAATGGGATTCCAAGAGAGGACCAGAATACACATGGGAGCTCGAATCAGAGATGCAAAGGAAATATCCACACCTGTTCCAGTAGACCTCGAGGACGAGATCTAAAACAAGGTGGGGAGGATATAACAACTCTCCCAAAACCCTTAACATGCTCCTATACGTCCTAAAATACACCTCGTATACGAAAAAGGGACCTAAAATACCTTATTATTTATAAAAATCAAATAAAAAAATATTTATAGTGTCTCGCGGCCCGCAACAGACACGCCTCCATTGTGTCGCGGGGCGCGACGGCCCATACTTGTCGAACACACAATTTTGACACGTGTCCCCTCTTGGGTCAAGCCTACTTGATGATCTACTGATGTGTGTCGGTGTGTATATATATTTAAGTATATTTTAAGCCCTTTTTAACACTTTAGTCAAGTTTTAAATTAATAAAACACGATATTTACTAACACTAAATACACATATGGGCAAGTGCACCCATCATGAGCGTAGTATAGTTTTGGTAAGATACCGAGGTCGTCCAAGGACACAAGAGCTTTTAGTACCGGTTTATCCTCAACGTCTAATCAAATCAAAAATTTAGAAAAAGGTTTTTAAACAAGAAAATAAAACTAACTAAAAATGCTGAAAATAAAAATGAAAAATAAAAACAGATAGACAAGATGAATCACTTGGATCCGACTTGCCTTTAGTGTAACCTTTGATTATTTCCGCACTTTTGCACTTTTTAAAAGATTATCTTAGTTATAGTAGTAGGCCCCTCTTTTGAAGGTGACGTTACCCTCAACCCAGTAGTTTGAGTCAGCAAGGATACAATCCTAAAGGGTTGGATTATTGGAAGATAATTAATTAAGTTATTAATGCATAATGTAGTAGGCCCCTCTTTTGAAGGTGACGTTACCCTCGGCTAAGTAGTTTGAGTCAGCAGGGATACAATCCTAAGTAGCCGGGTTAAAATAATAATAGTAGTTTACATATGAGGGGATCAAGGAGTTCGAACCCCCGCCATCCAACACCAGTGGGTATTGAAGGAGGTCCTACTAAACTTGACCCATGTCCTTGCAGTATCTATACACTGAACAAGGCAAGACGCTTACCAAACCATTCTCTTAACCCCCGACCAGGGAGCCAACATATCTCCATATAGACCGTGGAGATATGAATGGTGATAATCTTTTATTTTATATAGACAGTAAAATAATGTCAAGACACCACGGACAAGTGATAAGGAAGTTTCACCTTCAACATAAGAAACTAGTTATTAAAGTCATTAATACATAACCAAATAAAAAGTGCGAAAATATTAAAAATAAAAAGTATTACACTAAATGTTTGTCTTCACCAAGTGATGCAAGAGACTTAGGCAAACATGGCCTTTGATTGATAAGAACTCTTACGATCAATCTTGGATCCCGAGACTACTCACACACTCTATGATGGATTATGGATGATGGTGGTGGATGTGGGTTGTGATGGTGGTGGTGGGTGGGTGAAGTGTGAGAGAGGTGGTTTGCCAAGGGATGATTTGCAAGTGAGCCAAGCACCCCAATTTATAGCCTGCACAGAAGCCCGGACACTGCCCCGTGTCCACCCATCTTCTCTTTCTTCATTAATTGCAGTTTGTCTGCATTAGTTGACCACGCCCCCGTGTCCGCTGGGCACGACCACGTGTGCAGAAGCGTATCTGTACTATCAAGATTTGCCTAGATTCTGCAAATCTTAGCGTTGACCACGGCCCCGTGTCCACTGGCCACGCCCCCGTGTTGGGAAATAGAAGCTTCTACAGCTTTGTCTTTTCTGCAGACGCTTGGGCACGCCCCCGTGCTCACTGAGCACGGGGCGTGTTCAGCCTTCTGATGTCTTGTTTTTGCTTGGGAAGATGTTGTCGAGGGGTCGGGCATGCCACGTTTATTCCTTTTTTTGTATTGTTGTTAGATTTGGCTGCATTTTTGCTTCTTTTGTTCATTTAAGCTCACTTAACCCTGAAAATACAAAAGGAAGACAAAAGCACACTTTTTCCAACATTAGTACTAAAAAAGGGTTAGTTTTATGCCTCATTTGATGTAATTTATATGTTGCATTTTGCACACATCATCTGCCAAGCCTAAGCCCTAGCTAGGGTGGGTGGGGGCCCGCGACGGGCATGGCTCTCGGGCGGCGTGGGGCGCGACGGGATGCCAGAACTCCAATAAATGGAGCATGACGTCACAGTTCATCTCCGCTCAATTCTTTTTCTCTCTCAACACATATAGTGCGAAAATTTTGAGTGTAGTACCCCTTAAAAAGAGAAGCTCTGCCTCGTGTAAGTATTATAACTGCCAATTACGTATTAGTTACTCTTCCCGATTGATCTAGAGCTTCGTAACTCATGTCAAGGCTCTGCCTGACTCAGTCGTTGGAGTTCTGTCTCGGGGTTATGGTAATGTAAATTGGGTTACCTTACTAACACGTGTGCATTGTTTAATTTTTAATAGATTATATAACCAGGAAGTCACCAGAAAGTAGTAGTATTATCTAAAACAGCAATGTAAGTCATTCTCTTTTTATAACAAATTGTTTTAACAAAACCTCAATTATTTTAATAGCAGTGATTAAGTCTATGTATTCTACAATTACTGTCGGTATGTTGGGGTTTTGTATACATTACTTGTTACTACACTATGAGTAGTAGCATGACCACAAGTCAGGATTGACAGTACCGTGGGTGGTAATTGGGTAGATATAAACATTGTAATTGCTTTCAATACTGTAAAGATATCAAATCTTGTTTTGATTAAACTGGGATGCACTCGCTAGTATTTCTTGCTGATAAAACTTTTTAAAACGCGCTTCAGGTAACAAAATGTGAAAGCCAAATAGAAGCCATCTGGAGAGCACTGAAGGCTTGGAAAAATGGCTATAAAAGTTACCTAAACAAGAAACAAGTTTTATTTCAATAAAATAGGGTTTAACCCTATAAACATATTATAATTGAAACTTGGGTTTTTCCCATGTATTTATTACTTAAAAAATTATGGTGTTACTCTGATATACTATTTCCTAACTACAGTCCTGATGGTAATTTTTGCTGCCAAATTAATAAACACCGATACCATCATCTGGATCTCGCGGCGCCCACTCCGGGGTAGGGGTTGGGGGCTACGACACATGGACTAAGAGCAAATTTATAATTATTTTTATTATAGTTGAAAAGCTAGATAAAATCTAGGGAAAATTACTTTTTGAGTCCCTATGTTTTAGACGTTTTAACCACTTGAATCCAAAATCAAAATGTTTAACGCCCTAAGTCCCTACAACCACTTTTCTTAACCATTTAAGTCCAAATTTCTAACACTGTTAAAATTTACTGGTTATCTATTGTTAAATGACCAAATTACCCTTGTATTTAAAAAAATATAAAACTATTTTTTATTAGATTTCTTTCTCTCTCTTTCTCTAAATTCTACATTTCTCTCGTCTTTCTTTCTCTCTCTAAACCACCTCTATCCCCCCACCACAAAACACCATCACAATCACCACCCCCACTACACCTCCACCGTCACCCCCGCACCACCACTGCACCTCCACCACCACAAAACTCTCTACACAGAAACAAATAATAAGAAGGTTAGATAGCACTCACATCAACTTCCCTAAGCAGGGATTTAGATATGGGGTGTCGCTTGCAAACAGTAACCACAAAAATACATCATAATCGAGTGGCCAACAGTCGGCTTTTAGATAAATATCTACAACATAGCTTTTAAATTCAGAGTTAAATGTTTTCACATCTTCATCGGTTTCATCAGTATCTTCATTTCACCCGCTGCTTCTTCTTCTTCATCTTCAAATGTTGTTAATCCAAGCAACCACCTTGTTACGGAAAGTGATAAGGATTTACAACTTGTTTTAGTAAGCAAAATAAAAAGTCATTTTACAAAATAATTATAATAATAACATATTATTATTATTATTATTATTATTATTATTATTATTATTATTATTATTATTATTATTATATGTTTCTTTCTATTCCTTAAAGGAATTAAAAAAATACCCCTTTATCAAGAAATGAAAATTATTATATAAAAATATTAATAATAATAGTATATTTATTTCTATTCTTTGAAGGAATGAAAAAAAAATTACTCATTTATCCAGGAATAAAATTGTTATATTTGGAATGAATTAGTTGCTGTTATCATATGAAAAAAAAAATTATTCCCATTTATTTCTACCTTTTATTCCTTAACTAGTTGATGCCCCGCCCATGTTGCGGAGCGATATCCGAATAATTCTCAATCAATTAAAAAAGACTATTATAGTTTTGTTAGGAAAAAAAACTAAAACGATGACAAGACCGTAGTTCTGACCTTAGGGCAAAACTGTAGGTTGTCAGGATTAATGAGCGAGTGTTAGGCAGCTCCTTGACATGGAAAAAAATTAAATCCAATCAACCAATTAAAAAAACACTTTTATAGTTTTGCTAAAAAAACTAAAACCATAGCAATACTGTAATTTGAACTGAGGGCAAAGTTGTATTTGTTGACTTGGGCAAAATCGTAATTTGCCAAAAGTTAACGTGATGGCAATACTATAAATTTGAACCAGAGATAAAATCGTAATATAACTTTCCACTAAGGACAAAATCGTAATTTTAAGCTGGGGACAAAACTATATTTTTAATTTGAGCTGGGGCAAAATCAAAATTTTGAACTGAGAGCAAAATCGTAATTTTGAATAGGGGGCAAAAGCATACTTTTATTTTGAACCGGGCGAAAAGATAATTTTAAAATGAAAGCGAAATCATAAGTTTTTAAACGGGGCGAAAATGCAAAATCGTCATTTTAGTTTGGGGCAAAAGCAAAAATTTATTTTGAACTGGGGCCAAAATTGTAATTGTAATATGTGGATAAAATCATATTTTTGAACCGAATGAAAACTCGTAATTTTGAGCGAGGGACAAAAACATAACTTTATTTTGAAGTGGGGAGCAAAAACCTAATTTTATTTTAAATGAATGACGAAACCGTAAATTTAAAACGAATATAAAATAATAAAATGGTTGGTCTAATAGGAAGTGTCACGGAGCTGCGTGGCACTATTCCCCTAACTTGTTTTTGTATATGTAAAAATTTATTTTGAACTGGGGCCAAAATTGTAATTGTAATCTGGGGATAAAATCATAACTTTGAACCGAGTACAAACTCGTAATTTTGAGCGAGGGACAAAAACATAATTTTATTTTGAAGTAGGGAGCAAAAGGCGTAATTTTATTTTAAATTAAGGGCGAAAACGAATATAAAATAGTAAAATGGTTGGTCTAATAGGGAAGTGCCACGCAGCTGCGTGGCACTATTCCCCTAACTTGTTTTTGTAGGGGTAAGATCAAATAAAAAGTTAATTTTCCCTAAGTAGGATGAGAAGGAATCTTAACCATTAATTTTTCAAATCAATGGTTAATATGAAAGTGTAGGAGAAAGGAGTGCAAGGGTATCTTGTAAAAATCATATTTATGGAATTTATCTCTTCACACGCAAGGCACATCAATATTCCACCACCATTTTTTAAACATTCATAACTTTTTTATACGACATTATTTTTTCATAAAAATTTCACCGTAAAATCAAGCGTCTTTTTATCTTTAATTTGAGTACCATATTGCTATATAAAATATGAAAAACCAAAAAAACCCACTAAAAAGTGTCGTATTTCTATGTTGTATAACATTTTTTTGTGCTGGATTTTTTGCTATATTTTTGTGCTAAATTTTTTGTGCTGAATTTTTTTGTCTTAATTTTTTTTCTCAATTTTTTGTGTTGGATTTTTTTGTACTACATTTTTTTGCTGAATTTTTTCGTGCTTTATTATTATTTTTTTTTTTTGTAGTAGATTTTTTTGTGGTATATTTTTTTACTACATTTTTTGTGCTATATTTTTTGTACTAGATTTTTTGTACTAGATTTTTTTGTACTATATTTTTTGTACTAGATTTTTTTTTATATATTTTTTGTGCTAGATTTTTTTACTAGATTTTTTTTGTTGTATTTTTAAAAAGAGTTAATTATTGTTTTCGTCCCTGTGGTTTGTCAAAAATCACTATTTCAGTCCATTAGTTTAAAAATTGCGATTTCAGTCCCTATGGTTTCACTTTCATAACCATTTCAGTCCACATCCGTTAACCCCATCCATTTATTCTGTTAAGTACACGTGAATTGACCATAATGCCCTTATTAATAA
>JARYGA010054665.1:0-24173 GCA_030545235.1 Helianthus tuberosus | reverse complement strand
GGGATTCACTGGGTATGGTTGTTGTTGTCGTACTTTTTGTATGTTTTGTATGTTTATTTGACTCTTATATCTGGATTTGGTTTAGGAGCTGGGGGTCTCACTGGAAGCGGTCTCTCTATCCCCTAGGATAGAGGTAAGGCTTGCCTACATCCCACCCTCCCCAGACCCTACCAATAGCTTGGCTATAGGTGGGATTAAACTGGGTACGGTTGTTGTTGTTGTCTATTAATCTTTAACCCGGTTTTCAACCCGGACTACTGAACGCATAGTAAACATGTAATTCTTTAACAAGTTTATATATAAATAATTATCCCAAGTTATAAAAGATATTTTATGTCTGGTGCATTCAAATCAATTTTCTTAAACATTTTCAAAATGAGTCGGTTAACTGTATTTACCAGTGTAAACTGACGTATTTTCCAAAAAGGCTAAGTGCAAGTACTAAACGGAATAGGCTGGCTACTCCTAGCATCAATAAAGAGTCTTGCAAGCTTAGATGTTTACAAATCTGTTGAACAATGTTTCCTTTTAACTTTGATCCTCCTGTGGATCCTTTACAACCGTTTTTGTAATAAATGATATTACTTCCATTCGGTTTGTAATATTTTATCTTTCGACTTGCGCCGTGTATTAAACTGTGATAAATTGTCTATGATGATATCAACTACGTCACAATACTCCCCACCGGGCTCACCGGTAATACGTGGAAATATTGGGGTGTGACACTTTCCTAACAACCAGCTGTACCAAAAACTTCACATGACCAAATGACAGCACAGCTCTACGGTAGTCATTTAGCTGGTGTTCTCGAACAAAGTTCCCCGGTATTGCCTGTAAAGGAAAATTCTTTCTTTAGTTATTGATTCAAAACAGCATATACTTTAAGTAATAACAGATAGATCTAACATTATAAGTAAAATCAACCATATTAAAAGTAGATATGTAAATACCAAGCTGTGTGTCTCTATAACATGGTATTCAAACTGTTTTTTATAATGTGGACGCTTTTTGCGGTGTTGATAATTGATACAGCTGCAGTGATGTTTAGTCTCCCCGTGAAGTCCAATATCATCTTTGTTAAAAATCTTCACAGTGAAGTTAAAGTCGTCTTTAGGAGTACTTCCCATCCATTGAAACAGCTGTTGGCAGCTTTCCTCACTGTCATTTTCAAAGCAAAAAGTTGTCCATCTTGGTCCCATAAAACCAGCAACCAATCCCTTTTTGTTTTCAGGAGAGAAAACATAATACACATAAACTTTACTACCCTGCTTTGGTCCATGTACTTTTGCAACCAAGTTATTGATTTTTAATCTCCTCTCCGACAACATCTTTAGCAAATCGTGTGGTAAATGCTATAATTTTCATACATTTCAGAAATGTCATATTAGATTTTATATAGGTCTACAAAATATAAATTAGAAGTTTTTCCAACAGCCCAAAAGATACACTGGCAATATATAAAAATAAGGTAATGATTTTTAACCTGCTTGCATATGTTTCTTCTTCCGCCTGTATCAAGCAACCATGAACATAATCTCTGTTTGAGCCATCATTTCTAATCTCCAATCCCTCATTGTTCAAAACATTTATCTCAAATTTTACTTCCTTCAATTTTTTAAACACAGCTTGTCTATGTTCTTATTTCTATAAGTTTCAACAAACCGAGTCCATTCTGGCCCGTTTATCCTCTTACTTTTATGACCAATGCTCTGTACTGCAATCTTATACTTAAATCCCGTATAATCAACCAACTTTATTACGTCACACTTTCTTGGTAATTGGTTACTCATTATCCATGGAAGTACCTATGTATATAAAATACACAACATTTAACATATCATTAATTTTATAAATACAGCTTTTAGCATACAATTGTGATTTGAGCTAATTTGTTCTAAGAATTTCCTGTCAGCTGATCCTTTGGAATCCAACTACTAGGCGCTATAAGTTTTTTTTTTCTGATGACTACTTAAATTATATTCATGATCGAAATTCTGATACAGGTGAAATTTATTTTGATCAATCCAATGATCTGAAAGTGCTTCACATCAGTTGTTACCGTAATGTAGCTACTGCTCGTGTTTACTCACGATGTCGTGAGTCATGGACAACAATAAATTTCGGTAGCGTAAATAATTATGGTTCAAACAGTTATTCATGGTCTCCAGGAATTTATGCTGATAAAACCATATATTTCATGGTTTCAAATTATTGGTATCCACTAGGTGAGAGGAACATCGTTGCTTTCAATGTTCTTTCTGAGACTTTTAGAATGCTTCATTTTCCCGAGAGTATCGTAGTCAATCCTTGCCAAGGGCATTTTTTGACCATCGCAAAGAGGCTGCATTTGATTGTTATTGGAAAGTCTGCTGAGCTGACTGCTGATTTGCTCAGATATGAAGATGAAGGCTGGATCAAGGTGTTTGCTTTCAATAATCCTCGTGTGGTTGATTATATAGATAGGCGCCGAATGACTAATATAATTGAAAACAACAAGTGGCTGATAACAAGCATTTGGGGGGATATGGTTGAAGTTTATCTGAACAACGAAGTTTTGAAATACCTCCAACATGTTGACAACTACAATGGCCCGAAAGGAGCTTTATTTATCGAGACTACTGTTTCGCCCATAGATTAGAAATTATTATGCTGTATTTTACTGAATGTTGTTTGCTGTTTTGAACTTTGTTTATTATATAGTTACGTTTGTTTGACACTTGTAGTTTTTATATAATTAGTTGTGTTAAAATTGTTAACTTTGTTTGTTATTTAAACTAATTAAATGAATATTTAGGTTTGAGAGTTTAAAAGCTTGTAATATTGGCAAATGTCTGTTTAAATGATGAAAGGTATGTTGTTGTGAACACATGTTTGAAAATAAAACAGTGGTTGATACATCTGTTGACTTTGGTCAACAGATGGATGAAAACAGATGTTTGATACCACTGTTGAGTTAAAGCAGAGTGTTGTGGAGAAAACTGTGGAAGTTGAAGGGGATTGAAACGACTGTTGAGTTAAAATATTGTTTTTTTGGAGAAGGAACATGCTTGAATGTAAATGTTATTTTGTTTACAGAATGAATTATAAGTTGTATATTTTTGTATTTTTCATACTCTAAACTTTAAGTATTTAAGGTTGAAGTTGGGGGGATATGGTTGAAGTTGATCCGAGCAATCAAGTTTTGAAATACATCCAACATGTTGACAACTACAATGGTCCGAAAGGAGCTTTATTTATCGAGACTACTGTTTCGCCCATTGATTAGAAAATATTATGCTGTATTTTACTGAATGTTGTTTGCTGTTTTGAACTTTGTTTATTATATAGTCACCTCTATTTGACACTTTCATATTTTATATAATAATTAGTTGTGTTAAAATTATTAAGCATGTTTGTTATTTAAATTAATTAAGTGAATATTCAGGTTTGAGAGTTTAAAAGCTTGTAATATTGGTAAAGGTTTGTTTAAATGATGAAAGCTCTGTTGTCGTGGACAGATGGATGAAAACATATGTTTGAAAGCACTGTTGGGTTAAATCAGAGTGTTCTGGAGAAAACTTTTGTTGAAACCGCTGTTGGGTTAAAACGTTGGTTTAAAACCACTGTTGGGTTAAAATAGTGCTTTGTTGTAGACAGATGTTTGAAAATAAAACAGGGTTGATACATTTGTTGACCAGTCAACAGATGGAAAAGATGTTTGAAACCACTGTTGGGTTAAAGCAAAGTTTTATGGAGAAAACTGTTGTTGAAACCGCTGTTGGCTTAAAATAGTGTTTTATGGAGATTTGAAACGACTGTTCATTTAAAATATTGTTTTTTGGAGAAGGAGCATGCTCGAATGCAAATGTTATTTCCTTTACAAAAGACTAATAAATTGTATATATTTGTATTTTTTATACTCTAAACTTTAAGTATTTATCGACTGACTTATCTATTTATAAGTCTATAAATATATTCATCATTTATATGTGTTATACATTGTTTACTAAGAAATCACCCGTGTTTGCACACGGGTCTTACCGCTAGTACTATATAATAAAATAAACCAATGAAAAGACACATTTCATTCATTGGGACCATCTATTTTTTTTAGTTTTTTCCTCTCTATCCTACTTATTTATAAATAATTAATATTAATTAAAAGATAATTATAAAATTAAATTTAATATAAATTTAAACAATTCGTATAGGAGATAATATAATATTTTGAAGTATTTATTAGATTTCAAAATTATTTATCCTGAAAAATTAATATAATGTAAATGATTTATTTATTTTATTAAACTAAAGTAGTTAAGGATAGAACCTTTTTCAAAAATGTTTATAAGGGGTAAACAAAAACATTAATCAATGGGGTAAACAAAAACATTAATCTATGTTTATTGGCTCTATACTTTTATTTTCGTATTCAACTCTCAACTCAAATACGCTATTCACTATGTTTACGTGACATTTATAAGAATCATCACCGCAATCACCCATTCCATCATATATCGTTAGTTTTTTAAAGATATATTTTTTATTAGATTCATTCAACCCGTGTAATATTTTTATTATTTACTATACAAAATTACATTTATGCAACTCGTGTAATACACCGGGTTTCTAGAAATATAACTTTTTTTTAGTATGTGGTATATAAAATTAGATTTATTCAATACAAGATATAACTTTTTATTAATTGGTATATAAATTTACATGTGCTCAATCCATACAATACATGAGTTTATTAAAAATGTAACTTTTTTCATTATTTAATATATAAAATTAAATTTACTCAACCCGTACAATACACGAGTTTCTTAAAGATATAATTTTTTTTTATTATTTAATATATAAAATTACATTTATTCAACCCATGTAATAAACGAGATTTTTAAAGATATATTGTTTTATTATTTGGTATATAAAATTAAATTTATTCAACCCGTGTATTACATGGGGTTGTAACATAGTAAATTATATATTAATACATGGTTTTAGTGATAAGTAATGTGTTTTATTTAAAAATATCTTAAATTAGCAATTTACATTTGAGAATAATATTTTATTAGAAAAATAGAGAGGATTTTATTCGATATTCATAAAAGAATAAGCTTTAATATTAATTTATTATTGATTTAATAAATATAAGACGATTAGGAAAGAGATACGAAAAAATCAAAAAATAGATGTCTTCAATAAGGGGCTGTTTGGTAGCCTCTGAATAGTCATTAAGAGGCTACCTCTTAATGGAACCATTAAGAATTTTACCAATATGAAGGTAGAAGAATGTGACATGTGATGATTTACCATTCAGAGGTTACCACTAAACCATTCAGACTTGAGGTTATCGCTTATTCATTCAGAGGTTTTAAACCATTAAGAGGTAGCATCTGAATGGTTATTAAGAGGCTACCAAACAGCCCCTAAATGACACATGTTACACATTGATTTTCTTTTATTAGATATCTAAATCGAAAAGATTCCTATCTGAAATCTACTATAATGCTTGTGCAGTTGTGCCTCAGCTCTAAGTTCACTAGCCCCATTGTTAAAATAAAATAGTTAATGGTCCATACTTTTTTTTGAACGGCCAACGAATCCTCCAAATGGGCTACTGGCGAAATTCACCACATCAGGATACACTCGCCTCCGAACCGGGGAAAACCCTCACCTAGGGCCGGAGCCCGTGAACACTCGCCCGATGGCACGACAGTGCGGTGAGGTAAAACCCGCTCAGTTCAAGGATCGAACTAGCGATCTTCACCTATTCGCCTAGTCTCCCATCATCACCAGGTGCCGCAGAAAATAGTGCGGAGGGCAGGAATCGAACTTGAGTCCCTTAGAACACCAAGTCTCTCCCTTACCACTCCAACACCACCTCATTGGCCAGTTACAGGTATCCGTACAATTAATTAATATTAAATTTGTGCTTAATGACTGTGCTTGATTACAACTAGGGCTGTAAACGAACCGAACGTTCAGCGAACAGTTTGTGAACCGTTCGGCGGGAAGTTCGTTTATGTTCGTTCGATTAGCTTAACGAACGAACATGAACAAAAAATTTCGTTCGGTTAGCTTAGCGAACGAACACGAACATAGGTCTCGTTCGACTGCGTTCGTGAACGTTCGGTAATATGTTCGGTTACGTTCGTCCGTGTTCGTTTGATTATATTAAAAAATAACAAATAATAAACCTTTTATCTAAACATATTGAAAACTTGAAACCCTATTTTTTTCTAAGTTAGCTAAAATTTGGATATGCTAAGACATTTTTGGGGATAATTATTTTTAAGTTAGTTAAAGTTGATTCATCGTCTGGTGGTATTTGTTTTGATTTATCATTTGATTGTTGTATTTAACTACTTATATCTAATGTTTAAGGATAATAATATTTTATTTTTTTATTTTCAAGTTAAATGTTCGTTTGCGTTCTATGTTATTTGCTTGCGTTCGTTTGTGTTCGAGACCAGCGTTCACGAACTGTTCGTGAACAACTGAATTTCCTTAACGAACGAACATGAACATAAACTTATGTTCGGTATGCGTTCGTGAACAGTTCGCGAACATGTTAATTTTCTTAACGAACGAACACGAACATGGCATTGTCCGTGTTCGTTCGGTTCGTTTACAGCCCTAATTACAACTGATGTTTAAACTGCTTTCTGATTTATGTTACATACAAACTTATGCATCACATTTCATATTGTCACTCCATTTATTACACACAAACTTTAGTGGCAAACTTGATGCACAAAGCACAGTTAGCACAGCGAGCAGATAATTCAGAAACATGCTGACAATGCCAGCACATAGACAGACAATGTTTTAAGGCCCAGTATGAGCCAGAGACAAGGTACTACACTAGTAGGGAAGTAAGGACCATAAAACTGCGTCACTAGGTGATAGTTTAGGTGCCAGAAAGTGTCTAAAACCCACTTAAAGTGCAGAATTCTGCATTTATTAACAAAATTCAGCATTTTTACATACTAGTAATGTGCAAAAATATGGCAAAATGGTCCTGTATGCTTTCCTAAGTGCCGGGAATTAAAAGTGTCACAAAATGTTACATAAAAGACACTAAACGGAATAACATGGCACTTTAACGGAACGGTATCTAACCGAACAACCGGACATTACCCGAAACACAAAAATATTGTTAAAAACATTGTTTCACTTTTTCTGAGCTAGTTATGGTTCCCGAGCACACTAACACACTACATAATACATGGTGCCACTAAACATTTGACATTACAATTAACACCCCACTAATTAACCTTTTACCATTTAACTATACAAAATTACCCCACCCCATGTAATTCACGGCACACATGGCCCCCCCTCTCAAACTTACGGCTCACCCATGTGGCCACCCCCAAAGATTTCATCAAATCCCCATGCAATCTTGTTTAGATATGATTTGATCTTGTGCTTGTACTTCCCATGACACTTAAACCAATGGATAAAGGGCTTAGTGGGATTATAAGAAAACCCATCAACTTCATCATTTCACCAACAACTCTTTCTCTCCCTCTCCCACATACCTTCGGCCGAACACCCCTCTTACACCACACCCATTTTCAATTTCCATTCAAGTGATCCAAGTGTACTACAAGGTGTTACAAGGTGTCTAACGGAGCTCGGTGTTCTCGGAACTTGAAGGACCACCTTCGTTTGCTATTATCCTCCACATTTTCACTTGTGATCTTCCCTAGCTTTAAGCTAGTTGTAAGCTTCTTTGATCCTTATTTACTTCATGTTTTTTGTGGTTAATAGATATATTATGATGAAATCTTATGAACACTAAAAGACTTGAATCTTGAATCATGAAACATAAGATTACAAAAGATGAAACAATGATAAAATGTGGTTGTTTTAAATATGCTGATGTTTGCTTGATGATTACTAGTAGTGTAATGTTAGTCATCATATGAAACTTGTTAAATTATGATTGGAAACATGAGTTAACAAGTTAGAAGGTGATTAGGGGTTTGAATAAAAAGATCACCTTCATATTTAGACATGAACTTGATAACAGGGTGATTTCTTGAAAAATAAGTAAACAAAGTGAGTTGATGATCGTATGGATCCGAGGTTTACAAATGGTTTTTCTAAATAAACCAAGTTAAAAAGATGATTTTGAAAGATCATAGCTTTTCTAGCACTTACATTATTTTTTTTTTGGAAATAAAATAAGTGTAGTAAGTCTAGTAAAACAAGAAAATGTTGTAAACAAATATTTTTGTAAAATAAGTTCACAAGTTGTGAACATCCAAAAATCCCGAGAATGAGATTTTAACAAAAGTAAACACACTTTGGAGGGTAACTAAACCCACTAAACACCCCACTAAGTTACTAGGCGTTTTTATAAAACATCAAGTTCATGTTGTATATTAAATAGGAATAGTTTTGCACTTGGTAAGTGTAATATTGTTTAGTGACTTGTTGATGATTGTTTGGATGAATTTTTGAAAATAAAATGATATGCTAAATAGCATGGACACCTCCATTTACAAAGGAGACTATGACGAAATTTTCTAAAAATTCCAACACTTAGGAAATATTTTATAGCAAGTGTTTACAAGTATATTTTTAACTTTGTTTTTCAAAATAAACTTCGCCGTAGGTTTTGTTACAAAAATACGAAGTATCGGAGGTTGATTTTTACTGGTAAAATGGATAAATATATATTTAGAAAATATATATTTTATACTAAAACACTTGTGTGAATATTTGTTTATTTTGTGGAGTAGTTAAATTATTTTAGGATAAAATAATATAACTTACATTTGCCATGACATTTACAACTCCAAAATAAAACCAAAAATCACATGGAATGAATATCTAAGATACACGCTTGATATTGTGAAACCGAACGCAAAAGCGTAACTGATGAAATATTCCAGAAAATACTCTTACACATATATTTTTGGTAAAATATTATTTTGGAAACTAAAGAAGTAAAAATGTATTATTTTTGGGAAAAATATATACATTTTGGAATACATTATTTTTGACAAATAAATTATATATATATTTTAAGTGAGACTTAAAAATATAATATTTTGGAACTACAATATACATGTATAAATACCCCCATCCTTGGGAATGGGATACGAAGTTAAAATACTTGTGAAATATTAATGCGAAATATTGTTTACACAATTATTCCGAAACCAAATATAAATCAAGGTTAAAATAATTATTATTTTAACAAATAATTATAACTTGGAATAACATTTGGAGACATAAGAAACGCAACTCAAAACATTAAACTCTAAGCCAATGCATGGCCCGTTCGTCTAATAGACATTAGTACGTTGTAGGTTGTCGTGTAGCAGACAGAGCTTGAGTTGCCGGTACGAGACGCACCACAGTGAGTTCATCTCCCCCTTTTCTTTTAACTGTTTTCAGTTTTATACTTCGGGGGTGAAATACATGTTACAATTACTACAAACGTTTACTACATGGTATGATTAGCTTAAGGAGGGTTTACTACTAGATCATGTGAAGGGTGGGTACAACACTTAAGGCCATCAATCCTCGTTGTTAGGAACGAGGGACATGAGTGATAGATCTATTTGGATGTAGCGAGCCCACACCCATGAGGCTGGGGCGGCCCATAGTGGTGACTGTGTCTTACAGCCGAGGCCCGGTAACAAATTTGCTAGGTTTGAGTCTTCCTGCACCTTTTCACACATACCATTGGCTTTGCAACCCATTGGTGATCTCTTTTTACTTAATTGCTACATACCAGGGACTTTCATACATACAAACATACTTTAAAGGTTTATATATACTCACATACACATGAACTCGCTCAACTTTTGTTGATTTTTCAAACTACATGTATTTCAGGGAATTAGTGGATCTGGCGGAGTATGCATGTGTCAAGCTGCGTAGTGAAATAAAGATGTCATCCGGGGTTGTTGAGTTTAGGAGGTGTATCCCTTTCCTGGACGGGATACATAATTCTAAACTCGGGTTTTTTTATTTACGTACTTTTGTTGAGTCCTTGTGAACTCAGTTAAACATGTCATGGTGTGTAACTTATCTTAAGTGTCGATGTTTTCAAACAATGGTGTTGTGGTATTATCTCACTTTAATTGATGGATGAACATCTCGTATTTTTATCATATAGCATTGTTATGATTGTTGCTATGGTATTAAGAAGTCACACCAAATAACCACGCTTCCGCAAAAGTCAGGGTGTGACAGTTTGCTAAGGAAATGAACTTATTCGTGTTCGTTTGTGTTTGTTTATTAATTTTAGGCAGCGAACGCAAATGAACGTTGATGAACACAAATGACCACAAACTAACATTTATGAACACAAACGGAAACAAACCAACACAAATAACCGTTCGTGAACAAATATAAAATACATTGACACTTATTAAATATTTTATTTGTCGGGATTTTGAAGTATATAAAAAATAAAAAAACTTAAAACACTAATGAAATATCGAACACAAACGAATATGTTACCGAACGTTCACGAACATAAATGAACGAACGCGGCCTCTGTTCATGTTCGTTCATTTAACTAAACGAACAAAATTTCTTGTTCGTGTTCGTTTGTTTAATAAACGAACGAACACAAACGAACTTCCCACCAACGGTTCACAAACTGTTCGCCGAACGTTTGGTTTGTTTGCTTAAAAAGGTATCATTATCTCATCATCATCATACTCAGTAAATCTCACCAATAGCAAAGCTAACATAGGGTCTAAGGAGGGTAAGATGTAGACAGCCTTACCTCTACCCCATTGGAATAGAGAGGTTTCTTCCAGTGAGGCCCTCAGCTCGATAGTAGTTTTGCATCAAGCCTTAGACATAAGGGCACATAACACTCAGCAATTAAGACAAAGGCCAATTAGTGCATGTATTCCTTTATCTTTAGGCTATCAACGCCACCACATGATGCATGATTAACCATCCCCCTCTTTTAATGTTTTTTAAAAAAGTATATTTGATTTAAATAACCCAAACTTTTACCAATGGGTTGATATCACTCCCAACTTCAATTTGTACTACACCACTCTCAACTTTAAACTTATTTTTCTCTGTCACTCCCAAACTAATTAAACCCTAAACCAGTTAGTTTTTTTTTGCTGATGTGACACTTTGGTGACATGGCAATTTTTATGACGTGGCGATTGATGTGGCAGTTGGCTTGGCAAATTTTATGATGTGGCAACTGACATGGCATTTTTTTAAGACGTGGCATGTGATGTGGCTGTCGACATGGCTTTTTCGATGACGTGGCATCTGACATCAACTAATTGGGTTAGGGCTCAGTTAGTTTGGGAGTGCTAAAGGAAAATAAGTTGAAAGTTAGGAGTGGTGTGGTACAAATCGAAAATTGGGGTGATATCGGTCAATTATTGAAAGTTAAAGTTATTTAAATCCAATATTCCTTTAAAAAAAGTAAAATAAAAAAAGAATGAGTGTGTTATGGTTGATTGTGATTGGGTGGAAAAATAAACATTGGTGTGACTTCCACGCCCCACGCTCGTGGTTTGCCCCACCCCTCCCACCTGAAACGCCCCAAAAACTTTCACTCTTGAGGCTGTTTTAAAACGAAACCTTTATATAAAAAAAGGGTTGAAGACCCTCAAAAACTTGCCAAACCCATGATACATTACAATTACCATCCTGATAAGATATTTTCTTATTGTTAGCATCAAAATTATAGCAAGAATGATTTAATTGTGTAGAGGTCATTATTTGATTTCTTAATAATACTTGTTGTCTTATATCTTATTTCTTTCGTTTTTTTTATTATGTTGATCTTTTTCTTGAGATTTGATTTGTGATTCTGTCTTCGTTGCTGTCAACATGTGATTGTGTGTTGGAACTATTACCAACTATAATTCCTTCTTCTTTTGCATCCATATTAGGGGTGAGCAGAAAACCAAAATAACCAAACCGTAATTGAAATAAACGACAAAATCGAACCGAAAAAACCGAACCAAAACAAAAACTGACGGTTCGGTTTTCAAATTTTTAATAACCGAAAGTTTCGGTTCGGTTTTTGGATAACCATTTCAATAACCGAAAAAAACCGAACCGAACCGATAAGTTACAATCCATATATTTTTAAATTTAAGTTTAGGTTATTTAAATGTTTAACCCAATGCTAGTAGAAATTATTAATTTTATTTTTGAATGTTAAGTGTTTATAATAAAAACATTACATGTTTTGAGGTGATCTATTTATTACCTATAAGAAATAACAAAATTTTATATAAAAATTAAATGATCTTCAAATTATTATAAAAGAAAATGTCTTAATATATATATATATATATATATATATATATATATATATATATATAGAAAGAAAGAAATAATTCCTATTATAATATATATAAAAATTAAATGATCTTCAACATAGTCTGGTCAGAGTAGGGTTAAGACCCTTTGTTAAGGAGGATATGAAATCTCTCTCAGAACAAGTTAAAGATTCTCACGTCCAAAAAAAATTTAAGAGGAAACTTCCGTTTTACTCCCTGTGGTTTGGTCACTTTAATGGTTTTGCCCCAAATCTTTAAAATAGTCATTTTCCTCCAATAGTTTGGCATGGTTTTTCCATTTTGCTCCCCGCTTCTAACTCCATCCAAATTTTGCTCCCCGCAGGGAGCAAAATGGAAAAACCATAGCAAACTATTGGAGGAAAATGAATATTTTTAAAGGGTTGAGGCAAAACTATTAAAGTGACCAACCCATAAAGTGTAAAACGGAAGTTTACTCAAAATTAAATGACTCCATATTAAATAAATAAAGTTTAACACAAGACAGATTTTGGAAAGAAATTAAGAAGAAACTGAGTGTTAAAAAGAACCAAAATGATTTAAAGGAAGGCCTTAGAAAAGTCAAAATTCAAACTTTTTACAACTCGTGTATACCATATTTGGTGGACTATCAAACAGATGACCGTTATTATTATTATATATATAAATTTACAAGTTGGCACCATGATATTTTTTAGAGTTTTGATTTTGACCACCAAACTTTGTTTGATGGCCAAATTTAGTCCCTGTTGTTTTAATTTTTTTCTCTTACTAAAAAGGGCCTCTCAGGTTTCAAAATTATCAATTTTGCCTAACCTACAATATTTCTTTGAGCCCCTCGACTTTTTAATATGTGTTGGTATAAGTTTGACTTCCTTTACATTATATGTCACTTGACTCGCTTAGGTGGTGTTTGTTTTTTGGCCAAAAGCCCTTCTGAGCACTTATGTCTGCGTCGCGCAGACGCGCGCATACATAAGGGTCCTGCAGCTTGTTTGTTTTCTTGAAGATCTGCAGAGTTTTTACCTCTGCCTCACCTCTTCCCCAAGCAGATCTTTCCCCATGTCTTCAAACCTCTGCCAACCTCTTCTCCCTCTCTCCCTCTTCAAAACATCCATCTGCTCCAAAACCCTAGCTCCACCTCCGACACCACCTCCACCTCCGCCACCACCTCCGCCACCACCTCCGCCTGTCGACACCACCTCCACCTCCGACACCCCCTCCACCTCCAACACCACCTCCACCTCCGCCACCGCCACCGCCACCACCTCCACCTGCCACCACCTCCACCACCGCATCTCAGCCACCACTCCCACCACCACATCTCAGCCACCACTCCCACCACCACCATCGTCAAAACCCACCACCACCAAACCCATCAATTAAAACAAAACCCAGATCGGTGAGAGAGAGACCGTAGAGAGAGAGATCGGTGAGAGAAAGAGACCGTACAGAGAGAGATCGGTGAGAGAGACCGTAGAGAGAGAGAGAGGCGGTGGTGTGATGGCGGAGGTGGTGCGGTGGTGGTGGTGCTATGGGCGGTGGTGGTGACTGATTGTAGAGAAAGAGAGAGAGTTTGTAGAGAGAGAGAGAGTTCAAGGCAGAGAGAACTGTTGTGTGTGTTGTGTGTGTGTGAAGTGGTTTTTGTAGTAAAAAAAACAAATCCTCTTCTCCTTGCAGACTGCAGACATTTGGTCCATCTCTTCTCCTGCAGATGCCTGCAGATGTGGTCCGCAGACTGCAGACCTTTTACCTCTGAAAAAAGAAACAGCACCTTAGTGTTATACATTTGTGTTTTTTAACGTTTTTCTGGTTTTGGTCCCTCGACTTTTCTTTTCGTCTTTTAGTGAAGGATTTTCCCCTCCTATGCAAGTTTCAAAGTTAACACTTTTGCCCCCCGCCCCCTTTCTAATAAGTTTATAGAATATCTCCTTGACCCCCTAACTTTCTAATATCATGTGTACAAGTTCAAATTCGTTTACGTTTTACGTCACACGTTAAATTCGTGGTTTTTTTACGCTTTTTCCCGATAATACGTTTTCCTGTTTATTTTTTTAGACGTTTTCAGATGTCTACGTTTTGACGTAAATTTTGTTTGAAAACGATCGAGTTGGGTCAAATATAATACGTTTCATCTAACAGAATAAATTCGAGTTAATTTAAGTTTCATGAGTCATGTCAAATATAATACGTTTTCGTTCATATTTTGTTTTACGTTTTGATCAATATGTAATTAAAAAATCAGTACGCTCATATCAAATAAAAAGAGTCCCCGTAACGCGGGGAATCATTTCTAGTTATATATAATTGATCAACTCCTTAGCTACAGTAATAATTTAAATTTTAGGTGATTCAAAGCTCCAATCATAAACTACTATATGGGTAGAAGAAAGTGAATGATAGATACTTTAAAACACTTTCTTTCTCATTTTAATTTTCTAAAAACTTGTACATCCTCAATTTTATATCATTCTATTAACTTTTAGATGTAATGCATAATTGAGGAAAAAAAATTCTTAATGAAAAGAGCATGCGAAAATGATTCCCATATTTAAATTGTGATTTAAAAATATTTAAATACATGACGTGGGTGTTAATTTCTGGAAAATAAATTTCATTTACAATTGCTTTTAAAAATATTTTACTCCCAACCAAACGTTAGTTAACCATTCCAATGAAATAAATATGGATAATATTCGGTGTCGTGTATTTCGCTGCTCCGTAATTAGTTGTTTTCGCTGTTGCTATATGATTATTTTTATCAACGTACCAACGTTAATCTTTTAACGGTCTAACGCACTGGTTGGCCATGGATTTTTTTAATTTTGTACATAAGGTTTCGAATGTTATCAACAACGTCAAGGTTTCACTTTTCTTATATATAAAGTTACACATCTTTAATAATGTGTGGCCTCTCGGTAACGTTTCGATGTCGTTAGTTTTTTTTAGTCTCTGCCGCAACACACGTGGTTATGTCTCGATGTGCAAAGCAAAGCCGCTAGAATGTTCGACCCGCCACAAAGCGCGGGTTGATACCCAGTAGTTTGTAACTATAATTATCTTGTATCAATCGTTTTATATCTCAAATTATCATTGACCTAAACATACTTCCACATTCACCACTAAAAGTCTACTGGCGACAATAGATTTACGACATCAAAAATCCACTGCAATTTGATGATACCATTTCGATTTCACATTTCCAGATTATGCATGAAGACGACCACTCAATTTTATAACACAAGCATGACAACTTAAGGCCTAAAGCAGACTCTAGAATTGAACATATTGATGATTTAATCAGTTTTTTTTTTTTTTTTATGTCTAGCTCATTGCTAGTCGGGTTATTTATCTATATATCTCTTAATATAAAACCATCACACTGTGATACTCATCACGGTTTCCATCCCCATGACCCCATCACCAAGTGATACACCCCTTGCGGCGGTGTATCACGGAACATCACTCACCACTTGCACCCATCACCTGCTCACCCGATCACCCTAACACCCATGCAATGGAATAAAGCCTCCTCAAACATTACTTAAGCATTTACTTTTTTATGTTTTTTATACTTATAACATTTAAATAAGAGTAAATTACAAGTTTAGTCCTTTATGTATACACCAAATTGCAGGCGGTATCCTTTAGCGCAAAAGTTGACAGGTTATGTACTTAATCTTCCAAAATCTTGCACGTTATGTTCTTTAGGCCAAACTTACTTAATTTTTTTGTTAAATATGGTCATGTGCCTTGTATATGAGGGCATTCTTTTCATTTCACCTCCTTGGGGACTATTTTGGTGCTGTTTGTTTTTTGTTAAAAGAGCTTCAGGACCTCTTTTGTCTTCACCAAGCAGACCACGCGTAGACATAGGGGTCTGAAGCTTGTTTGTTTTTCAGAAGACAATTCATTAAAAAACCACTTCAGAAACTCTTCCTCGGGCAGATCTTGATTTACCTCTTCACATATCTCTTCAACCTCTTCCAAACACAAAACTCTCAAAACCCTATCCCTTCTCCATTCCTCAGCCCAGCCGACCTCCCCTGCTCCTCCACCTCACGCCGCCGCCACGCCTCCCGCAGTCGTTCTCCACCACCGAGCCGAGCACCACCGCCGAGCACCACGCCGATCTGAAACCTTCCACTTCCACAGCCGCAGCCCCTTTGTATCTCCACTCATCCTGCAATCTAAAGGTAACAAGATCTGAATTTATTGGCTGAATTTATTATAACAAATGTGTAATTTATTCTTGCTAATATATTGGCTGAATTTATCATAACAAATGTGTGATTTGTTCTTGCTAATATATTGGCTGAATTTATCATAACAAATGTGTGATTTGTTCTTGCTAATATATTGGCTGAAGTTATTATAACAAATGTGTAATTTTCGTCTGAAAGTTTTCACCCGATCTGAAACCTTCCACTTCCAGATCTGTTAATTTTGTAAGACACATTGATTTTATCAATTGTTAAACTGAATTGAGTTTAACATGCATCATGTGGAGGACGGTTAATCATGCATCATGTGGTGGCGTTGATAGCTGAAAGACAAAAGGGTACATGCACTAATCGGTCTTTGTCCCGATTGCCGAGTGTTATGTGCCTTATGTCCAAGGCTTGATGCAAAACTACTATCGAGCTGGGGGTCTCACTGGAAGCAGCCTCTCTATTCCTACGGGGTAGAGGTAAGGCTGTCTACATCTTACCCTCCTCAGACTCTACCTTTGCTTTGCTATTGGTGGGATTTACTGAGTATGATGATGATGATGATGATGATGATGTTAAACTGAATTGAGTTGGGTTTTTTTAAATCTTTAAATATTTGAAACATGTTGTTTCCTTGAATTATATAGGTAAAGGTAAGAAATCTTGTTGTTTCCTTGAAACATGTTATCAGACTCTTTTTTTTATTACATCAACTTAAATATGTTTTGGTACATAGATGCTTATAGATCAACTTAAATATGTTTTGGTACATAGATGCTTATAGATGTTTTGGCTTAATTTCGGTTATGCGTATAGTTAGTTCTTGGCTGAATTTCGGTTATGCGTATAGTTAGTTCTTGGCTGAATTTCGGTTATGCTTATGTTTTAGAATATAGATGTTGGGTGTTTTGGAATATTTCGCTTCGCTTATGCTTATTGATGAATCGTTTAATTAAGGATTTTTGTTTGTTTGAATATAATTTTCGCTTTCGCTTCGCTTAGCTCATGTTTTGATTGACATGATTAGTAGAAATGGGAGAGAAACAACAATGGTCAAACGACCATCTAAAATGCTTATTAGAGACTTGCATTGAAGAGATACACACGGTGGGTAGAAAAGGCTTGAGTTTGCATAAAGACTCGTGGAATAAATTAGGAAAAGTTCTTAAGGAAAAGTTTGGCTTGGATTTAACACAAAAACAAATGAAGAATGCATATGATAATCTAAAAGCCAAATACGTAGGTTGGGTGTATTTGAAAAACAAAACCGGCAACATATACAACCCTCAAACAAATACTTTTAGCTTAACAAACGAGGAATAGGAAGAATTTAAGAAGGTATGTTCATTTATATAAACTTTAAACATAATTCTAAAAAAAGTTTATAACAATTTTTTTTTACTTTGGGTTTAGGGGCATCCGAAGGCTGCATCATTGAAGACAGTTCCATTGCCTTTTCCAGAACTGTGTGCTGAATTGTTTGATGGAAATACTGCCACTGGAAATTGCAAGTGGACCTCAACCCAAACAACATCCGGGTTGGATCTTCTTGTCATCGTGTCCAATCGCTTATGATTATGGACACCCATTATCATGACACACAAGATGATGCCGGCACTTCTGAGGCTACTCCAGAGCCCACTTCTGAGCCCACTTCCGAGCCCACTTCTGAGCCTAATCCAAACAAAAGGGCCAAAACCTCAAAATCATCTATTAACCATGATGATTTAGCACGTGATATGCAGAAGGCTCTACATGTTTTGATTAAAGGCAAAGAAGGGCCAACAGTTCATGAGTGTTCTGAGAAGTTAAAGTTGGTTGGGTTAGACCCGGTAGATCCTATATTCTTAGCTGCTTTTCACATTTTTTGGGTGTCCTCCGACATGAGAGAGGCGTGGATGGCATTGCCAGAAATTCCCGAGGTCTTAAGAGGGTGGATCGGAATGACGGCAAAAAGTTTAGGCCTGATAAAGTAGTGAAGACCTTATATGCTTAACACGACTGCTAGGTTTATGTTTGAGAGATTGATTGCTTTTGTTTATGTTTGAGACATTTTATGCTTTTGATTTATGTTTGACATTGTATGTTTTTCGTTTATGTTTTAGACATTGTATGTTTTTATGTTTGACATTGTATGCTTTTGGTTGATGATTGTATCCTTTGGTTTATGATTATGCTTTTGGTTGTTTATAATTGTTAAAACAGGTTCATAATGGATTATAATAAGAAATTACTTCTCGTTATTCTTATGTACTTGTATGTCCGGTTTTTTTGGAAGAGAGGTTTAAAACGAGTGCGAGACAATGATTCGCGTATGACGGGACATAAATACACGTTAGAGCTATTGACAGGAAATCCCAAACAATGCATTGATCTTCTACGTATGTCTCGTGAATCATTTGTCCGACTATGTGCACATTTTAGAGTAAATTATTCGTTAGAGGATAGTAAACATGTATCGGTTGAGGAGAAGATGGCTATGTTTTTTATGATAATCGGTCATAATCAACGATATGTAGTTATCAAGCGTAGATTTCAACACTCAAAACAAACAATTCATAAATATTTTTATGAAGTGTTGGATAAAATGATGCTTTTTGCCAAAGAAATGTTAGTACCAACTTCTTTCAATCCTAATCCAAACATACCGGGACATAACAAGAGACTATGACGGGTTTTTAAAGGAGCGGTTGGTGCACTAGATGGAACTTTAATACATGTTGTTGTCCCTATTAGTAAACAAGATTTATATAGAGGAAGAGGAAAAGGAGATTGTTATCAAAACGTATTAGCAATTTGTGACTTCAACATGATTTTTACGTTCGTCGTGGCCGGCTGAGAAGGTGTAGCACATGATGCAAGAATATTATCAGAGGCATTATCAGATCCAGATGCACCATTCCCGTTTCCACCACAAGGTATGTTTATGTTCTTTTAGATATTTATCACTTGGTTTACTTTTCTAAAATAATTGTATATCTTTACAGACAAGTATTATCTTTGTGATGCCGCGTATGCACACATACGGGGATTTATGGCTCCATATCGTAATGTGAGGTATTGGCTAGGAGATTTTCGCCGAAGACGTGCATTGACTAATAAAGAGAAATTTAACCATGCTCATGCAAGACTTCGGAACGTAATTGAGCGTGCTTTTGGTGTCTTGAAAGTAAGATTCCCAATTTTGAAGAGGATGGCACCATTTCTATTGGTTACACAAAGGAACATTACCATTGCATGTTTCGCGTTACATAATTTTATAAGGAAAGAGGGTTTGAGCGATGAATTGTTTACAGAATACGATCAACCCAATGTTTCGATGCATAATAGGCAAGTGCACGTTAATGCTGGTGAAGACGAGGTTGAAGCACATGGTACTGCATCGGATCGAGAATATATGAATCAGTTACGAGATGAGATTGCTGAGCAGTTAATGCAAAGCACGGATACAATGCTTTAAAAAAATGTTACTGTCTTTTTTATGAATATTATTTAAGTATTGTATAACTATTATTTAAGTTTGAATGTTGAAAAACTCTTTTAAGTTTAATAAATCAGTTTATTTATATTTCAGTTTTTTTCAGCAGTTTGCAGAAGTAAAAAAACAAACAGTCTTCTTCTTGCAGACTGCAGACATTTGGTCCAGCACTTCTGCTACAGATGTCTGCAGATGTGGTCCGCAGACTGCAGACGTTTTACCTCAGAAAAAACAAACAACACCTTTGTAAAACAATATATATGTATTTGTATATTACATAGAGAGTTTGTGAGTAGAATAAAATATGTGTGTTTATATAAATGTAAAATAAAAATAAAAAAATGAAAATAATTTTTTTAATATAACCATCGAAAACAGTCAAAAATAAAAAAAAAACAAGGGCCCCACCAAGAAAATGTATGTTATCGCTAGTCGTTGCAATCATGGATGGTCACTGGACGGTATGGAGGTTCGTCCTTCACTGTCCTGGAATGTCGCCGGACCAAACACCACGCCCCCCCCCCCCCCAAGTCTTCGTCCTTGGCGTCCTCTTCTGGACGTTGGAGCCGATCCACAAAATGACAAAAACCACCCCTCCCCCTCTCTCACACACCTATACATACAATATATACATACACATTTTAGGTCCATCCTCCCATTCAGTGGCGGATCCAGGGTCGGATTCCACTGGGTTCCTTTTGGTAGTTTTTCACTAATTTTCATTATTTTTTCTCAAATCATACAAGGTTTACACTAATTTTTTCCATTTTCTTCGAATCGAATGGGTTCCTAGGAACCCATGGAACCATGCTAAATCCGCCCCTGCTCCCATTTTCATACCTCCATCCTCTTTGCCCCATCCTCATGCCCATCCTACGTGACGCTTACATGGCGGACCATCTTTCAAGGGAGGACCATCACCATACCGTGTAGCCTAAGATTAAAAGAAAACTAACTGAGGTGGATGGGACAACTGCGCCCATAGAGTCCTGCCTACCAAACTAAGAGCATCCACAATAAGCTTATTTTTTTGGCATTTTTAAAGAGATAGAAGGTGATGTGGATAAGAGAGATGATGAGTTGGAGGAAAAAGAGTGTGATGGTGTATGTGAGGAAAATGAGAAAAAATGGGTTATGTGAGTGAAAGTGAAGAGAGAGGAGAAAGAAATTGTGTTTTTATAGTTTGTGAGAGGGTCATGAGAGATAAATTGTTTTATTGGTTGAGCAAGTACCCATTTGACATTTAAAAACATCATCCAAATACATACTTATTGTGGATGCTCTAACAACTAAGTACAAAAAGTATGAGTAAAATATCTAATAATGAAGTATTAGTAAAAGACAACAATTAATATAAAATCAAACACACTCGTTATCACGCATCAATCAAGATCAGGTCATTTTTCAAAATGAGCAATTAGAAATTAAAATTTGACAATCATCAATGTGAAAGAGTCAAAAGAGAGCTAGAGACTATTAGACAAACCTCATTAATTCTAAAAACCCCAGGGAAACCAATAAGAGATCCCCACAACTGAATCTAATGTCATGGTGAGCACTAACGAAGTTTGAGATTTCTGACAGGGGGTCGGAAGTCATCAGACCTGAAATTATACCTAAAAGATTATAAAACCGAGGGTCGAAAACGAATATACCTAAAGAATTCTATACAAAAACTACATAAGAACAATGAGATTATATGCGATGGAGAGTCGAAACACATAGCAGTATACCAAATTAATAAAATTAGGAAATGAATCGTGTGGACATAAGATCATTGTTAGACCATATGTAATGGGGCTTTATAAGGGCATGAAAGATTTTCATAATGCCCTTACACCATTCCTCATGGGCATTATAGGGGCATGAAGAGTGAGGGGCATTTCTAGAATAATGCCCAATAAGGAGGAAAAACAAGGAAAGTAATAAATGAAATGGGCATTATGAAGTTTTAACCATTACATGAAGAATTATGATTGTGATGTGGCAAAAAATACCCCTTAAGGGGCATTAACCATTACACGTGGTCTTAACGAACTGGAGCTCGGATTCTAGAAATACAATTAGGGTCTGTTTGGTATGGGGTAATGGAATGGACGAATGAATGGAATAGACGAGGTAATGGAATGGACGAGGGAATGCAATGGATCATTACCATTCCATGTCTTGTTTGGTTACCATGTGTGAATGGAATAAATTATTATTGTGTATTGTTCGGTAGGCAAGAAAAACGAAGTAATAAAATCAGCGATGAGTGGTGGTGGTGGTCGGTGGTAGTGATTGTTGGTGGTTATAGCCTTATAGGTGATGGTGGTGGGTGGCGGCGGTGATGGGTGGTGGTGCTGGCGGTGAGTGGTGGTGCGGTGGCAACGATGAGTGGCGGTGGCGGCAAGGCGGTCGTTGGTGGTGGCGGCAAGGCGGTCATTGGTGGTGGCGGTGGGTGGCGGCAACGGCAACGGTTGGTGGTGGCGTCGACGATGGTGGTGGGCGACGGCGACGAGTGGTGTTGGCGGTTGGTCGCGACTGTGGGTGATAACGGTGGCGGGTGGGTGGCGGCGGCGGGGACGGTGGCTGTCGAGGTGAGGTGGTGGCAGGTGGCGGCGATGGCGTCAGTGGTGAGTGGGGGTGGTGGTGGGTTGTGGCGAAGGTGGTGGGTTGTGGTGTTGTTGATGAATGGTGCAAGAGGGGATGGAATGAAAAAAAAACATGGGGGGTGGATGGAATGATTTTGAGGGAATGGAATGCCTTTTGGAATGGATGATTACATTCCATTGACCAACCAAACACACTTTTCTTCATTCCCTCGTAATCATACATTCCATTCCACCTCTTATTCCTGCACACCAAACACTACCTTAGTTTTCGTCTCGAAAAGCAGATACTAATTAAAAATAGTTAGGCTATCCTTAGCAAAAATTGAGACCCTGAAATTTTATTAAAAAGAAAAAATAGGCCTACACCCTAGCAAGATATGAGAGCATTGATAATCCTCCCATTAAATTATGTGAAAGAGATTTTAATAACAAAAAATAGTTACAAGTAGGGGAGAGAGACCAATGGGGTGGTGATCCATTGACAAAGGCAAAGCTTTTAAAAAACACCAAAGTTGGGAAGGGGAAGCTCTTGTGTTCAAGTCCCATAGACGATAGGATATTAAAGAAATTAGCCATTCAAAAAAAAAAGTAAAGGAGAGAGAAAATATTACTATTGAGAGAATTTTTTAATATATTTTAAAAGTGTCTGTGGGTGGATGAGAGAAGAAAAATAAGATAAAGGTAAAATTATTATTTAATTGAAGTGAGATAGAAAACATAGTTGTTTTTAGTGTAATTATAAGATAACAATTCTGAAAGGGATGCGAATACTCTGAGGCCTTATAATTTGAGGGTTTAAAACCATATCTTTTTTCCTTATAACATGTGGGCATAAACTAGGGGGTTCGAAAAAAAACTGGATCTGAAACCAAATTCGAAATATCCAAAAAATCCATATCCAAAATTTCGAATATCCAAAAACCGGATAATCCGAGTTTTCGGATTCGGATGTAGATTTCTAAAATTTTTGGTTAATCGGATTATCCGATATCCGAAAACTAATAATTTTTTTTAAATACATATAGTATATGGACGCTATGTCTAGTTTGAAATATAGTAAAAATAGTAAATAATCGGAGTCGGATGTGGATTTACAAAACTTCGTTGTTTTTAACGTTGAATATTTGGAAAATCGAATATAGGCTTAGTTTTAATCTATGTATGAAACAAATTTTTTGATTTTTTTTTATGAATTCGGATACGGGTTCAGATATTAATATTCACTATCCAAAATTTTCGGATATCCAAAATCGGATAATTCGATCTTGAACACTCTAGCATAAACACGAAACTAAGGAAGCTTTTCTTACTAAAGTCATTTGGCTTGATACATGGTTAGACCCATTTCTCATCATGAGTTTTTTTTATTTAATGTGAACGTTTACTCACTTCTAATTTACACCAAATTTAATCCTAAATTACTTCTTGTTTGGGTTGAATTCAAAACCTCCCATTAAAAAATAAAAGTCTCTATCAATTTAGCTAGCACTAAATTGGCCATGAATTCTTCTCATTGACCTATTCTAATCGAAACCACTAACCATTCAAACAATTCCTTAAAATACAAGAATGACTCAAATGTCTTCAAACTTCATGCTATCAGTTTTATTAT